>CM076584.1:460363371-460617312 GCA_034641835.2 Pinus albicaulis
TCCCCCTGCGGCAACGCATCCTTTGACGCAGGCGAGGCATGGGTGCAGTCTTAGCAGTGGGCACAAGAGGAGACGGAGAAGCAGAATTCCAAGAAACAGAGGAATACAGACAAGGACCAGACCGAGAGAAATGCAGATATGCAGCAAGGTCTACGGAGCAGTTCAGCTGGCCACTTCTCCTTCTCGTCACAGTGAGCAGGCAGTGTAGCCCAGCAACTGGCTCGTCTAAAAAACCATAGCGAAATGCCATTTTATCGACCCGAGTGCAATGCAATCGAAGGAAGCCCATCATAATTAATCTCTGATCATTAATGAGAGCCAAAGGCTGGATCATATTGGAGCATGCGGAATCGCTAACAAGAGTGGAGGTCTGATCTTGAACAGTGTTAAAACTTAATGCGATTAGATGTGAAAACCTTGGAACTTAATTGAATAGCATTAAAACTTAATGTGATTGATATGAAATCGCCACATCCATGTCCCATCACAATTGCTAACAGGAGTGGAGGTCTGATCTTGAACAATGTTAAAACTTAATGCGATTAGATGTGAAAACCTTGGAACTTAATTGAACAGCATTAAAACTTAATGCGATTGATATGAAATCGCCACATCCATGTCCCATCGCCTTAAACGCCATCGAATGCACCCGCATCCGGGAACAGGGCAACATTTGATTGAGGACACATGGCAGAAATTGATTGGAGCGGATCTTTGTTTGGGCCGCTCGTGTAGTGGAAATCTGGACCCGAAAAAGATTAGGGCGAATTTGATAAGAAATTCGCGTTACAACTCTCCCTCCGTACGCCAGCCCAACTTTGGACCCAAAAAATATTAGGGCGGAATTCAATTGGTTTTCGTGTCACAAAATTGGCCGACGTCAGCAGGCTATTTTGGAACGCGAATTTGGTTTGAATTATGGTTTATCACCATTTGAAGTCCGGCGGGCTCGACTTAAGAACAATTTTGTTTGATCCCATCTTATAAAATTTGTGTTGGTTTTCTTTGATAATACACATATTTATAATAAATCATGGGAATACCACACTAAACATGTGGAAAAGTTATATAAATTATTGAGAACAATCATTTTTATGTAAAAAAATCCAAATGTGCTTTTGGGAAATAAGAATTCGAGTATTTGGTTCATATTGTTTTAAAGGAAGGAGTGAAGTTGGAGCCTCAAAAGATGCAAGCTATTACAAAATGACCTATTCCTAAGAAAATCAAGGTTCTTAGAAGATCTTTTAGACTTACATGATATTATTGATCATTTGTTAAGAATTATGCATGCATTTCAAGTCCACTCACATATCTCTTGAAGAAAATATCATTTATATGGAATGATGAGGCTACTTTGGCATTCTCTCTTTAATGGATGCCATGTCTTCTACACCAACATCGGTTGCACCTACTTTTGGTAAAACATTCATAGTAGAGTGTGAGGCACTAGGACAAGGAATTTACGTAACATTAACACAATAAGGGATATCATTGGCTTTTAAAAGCAATGAATTCAAAGAAAATATTTGGTGAAATCTACGTATGAAAAATAAATGGAAGAAATATTACATGCAATAAAAAATGGGGATAGTATATCATTGGGAGGTACTTTAAAGTCAAGATATACCATGATAGCATAAAGTATTTTTTGAAGCTATGATTTTCATTAGAATATTAACAAAAATGAGGAGAAAAAAATGCAAAGTTTTAATTTTGAGATAATTTGCAAAAAGGGTAAGGAAAATTTAGTACATGATGCTCTTTCTAAAATAGAAGAGGCCTCAAATTTATATCTAATTACATTTTCTATTCCTAGGTGGCTAGAAGAAGCTTGCCATAATAGAAAAATGACAATAGTACTAAAAAAAAACTAAAATTTATAAAGGATGGGATGAACTCTATGGAGCATTGGGAGTGAAAGAGAGATATACTTTGGTGCAAATGTAGAATATTTTTATGCACGCAAGCATATTTGAATAAAAAAATATTAAGGGAGTCCCATGTCTCTCCGATGGTAGGACGCAGGGTTCCTTAAAACATCTCAAAGGATCAAAAAATATATTTTTGGAAGGAATGAAGAAAGATATTCAAAATTTTGTAAGAGAAGGTCAGGTTTGCATAATAAATAAAAGAGAGAGAGTAAAATCTCTAGGGTTACTTCAACCATTCCACATACATATTCAAAGACTAGAAGATATATCAATAGACTTTATTACAGGGTTACTGAAATATAAAGGTAAGTATTACATTTTTGTGGTCATTTATGTAGACAAATTTTGTAGATTTTTTTGGTAGAGCTCAAAGTACATAAAGAACAAGCCAAGTGGTAGAAGTGTCCGTGAAAGAAATTCATAGTCTTCATGGTTTTCCTAAAGTAATAGTAACAAGAAATGTTTGGAAATAATTATTTAATATGAGTGGAGAAACACTAGCTGCCATGAGTTCTACATATCAAACACAATCAAATGGTCAAACAAAAATAGTTAACAATTGTTTTTAAGGTTATCTACAATGTTACTCTTTAGAAAAGCAATCTTAATGGATGAAGTGGGTTCGTCAAGGAAGAATGGTAATATGATACTACCTATCTCACATCTACTAAAATTTCCCCATTTAAGGCCCTTTATGGATATCCAACTCCTAGTATCTCATACTTTTTGCAAGATAAGTCCAAAGTATAGGAAACAGAGTCACATATGGAAAATACTAAAAAAACTTTGAAAATTATTATGGAAAACCTTCAAATGACATGAAACATGATAAAACAAAAAGGGGAACAACATTGAAGTGAAAGATAATTTGAGGAGGGTAATTGGGTATTTTTTAGATTATAGCATTATAAGCAATCTTCATTCAAGAAAAAGAAGAATAAAGAATTAGCTAAAAAATGTCATGGCCCTAAATAATTATTCATAGGATTGCACAAGTGGTATAGAAGTTATATTTTCCTTCTTATTGCATTCATAAGGTTTTTCATGTATCTTTCCTAAAAAAGGTTTTGGGAAAAAATATGCCAATGTAAATAGAACTTCCAAATTAGATGAAGAATGAAAGTTGATTCTTGAACCACAAAAAGTTATAGATAAACATTTTGTATCTCTTTGACATATAACCATTATGAAGTACCTAATCAAGTGGAAGAATATTCCTCTAGAAGAAGGTACATGGTAAAATGATCAATTCGTGATGAAATACCCACGGCTAAAGGGTTCGTTTGAATTTTTGACAAAGGTTTTGTTATATGTTTTATATAACGGGCGACATAATAGTTTTATTGTTTTTTAAGGTCCCACACAGTGATCAAATTTGAAGGGCAGGTCCAAATTTCAATTAGAAGGGAATATATCTATGTCACCCTTCCATAATGAAAAGCTTTAAAAAAAAAACTTTTCAATTGACCACAATAAATTATTTTTACATTTCATTTTCAGAAAGACAAAACCATCAATCTTTATATTAATAAAAGACTGTTACATATACAACAATGAAGAAGGCCCCATCTTTCATTGCTTAAATATCTCATTGGCAATGTCAACATAAGTCTTGAAGACACTATTATAAGAATTTGGATACATACCACCGGGATATAGGAGATTCTTATGTGTCAGATTTTGTAATGCAATTTTGACTTTGTCTCACAAGGAGCAGCAGCATGGAGGTCTGGATTTTTCTTATAGAACTTTTTTATTATTATTTGAAACGTTGTTTATAGATATGAAGACAACAATGAAATTATGAGCATGATGGACAATTAGTCAAGCTCATGATGCCAAACCATGATGATGTAAGTTTGGAATTTAACATTTTTACATGTTAAAGACAAATAGTCAAAATCACTGACAACTTAGTATGCCATAATTAATAATCATTCCTTGTTCACTTTTGTTAATAGGTTTATGTCACACGATGATCTCTCTTCTCTGGCATTTACTTGTATTGAAGATCACTATTCTAGGAATAAGGAGTTAGTTTCTCCAAAAATAACCCTAGCCAAACATTGACAATGCATCAAGGATATCTTTCTATGCTTCATAAGTACATATGTTCTACTTCTAAATCATGTCTTGGAAGTGGTTATTTTGCTGGAAATTATTCACCAGTTGGTTTCATACCAAAGTCTTTTTCTCATTTTCAACATCCAATACATGAAAAAGATAATGGTTTAAAACAACATAAATATTTGAAATTTTGCAAGAATTGTCTGGCACACTTTGAATATGAATTTTGAAGTCAAGTGCATAATGTTGTATAGGATCAAGTGTCATTTTGAATACCAAATGTTTCACAAGAAACTTCTCAACATGCTACCCTGCAGTAAGGATTAAATGACAATATTGCATCAACTATTTCCAAAATAAAAGTGCACCTCGGCCATAAGACTAAACAACTACAAATGTTGTAGATCTAACAAGACCACACAATCAAATGTATTCCACAAGGCCAATACTGTATGAAAAATGAAAAGGAGTTTGCAACCAAAAATACGTTAGGCAACTAATTCAATTAGATACACCAAACCATCAGCAAAAAGGAAAACCAGCCTACTCAAAAGGCAAGCGTTTACCTCCTTTGACAAAATTTTGAGTTCTGAAACAAGGGCCTTTATTGTCTTGTCAATGCCCCTAGTAATTTGAACGGGTTTGCACCTGCTGCAACAACCTAAACAAAAAGGTTTCATTTCAAATTATTTTCCACAAATTTAAGATACAACCATTGTCAGTTTTGTACTTCCTAACAAGATCGTAAATTTTAACAAAAGAACCAAATTTTTTTAATACCCGATAGCAATTTTTTCACTCAAAAACTATCTTAGACTCAATAAACCCAACCCAAAACTAAAAAACCAAACACCATAAGACCCTACAAAAATTAATAGATGATCTTAATCCAGTACCATCGACAAAAAGTTACCTTTACACCCTCACTTATTAAACCTTGTGCTGTTGAATTTTAACTTCAACTGCTGCAGCAGAAGGACGGATGCAGCAGCAACATTTTTTTTTGGAGGTTGCTTGCATGCCATCCAGAAATTTAATTTAGCATTTAAAATTCCTGCAAGTTTTTTTTGTAGACGGCCACAGCCATATTTCTGTACAAGATTGTATTTAAACACAACAGCCAGCATTAACGCAATTCACCAACCAGAAATTAAACAAACAGAAATTTACCCGACAGTTTTGTAAATTCAAAAGGAGGACACATGGAGCATTAATATTGGATCGCATGAAATTGAAGGGAATCTGAAAACCTGAAAACCGGACCCGAATTTTTTATAAGGCACATTGGATTGAGAATTCACGTTACAAATTAGGTAGACGTCAACATCCCATTTTGGAACGCGAATTTGGTTTGAAATTAAATCTATTCAGACTTTTGAAGTCCGACGGAAAGGGTTTTTTAATGTTTTGATAGTTTAATTTTATGTATGCTTTAATATATACATATGTTTTAAACATATGTTATATATATATCATATGAAAAATGAAAGGTGGGCCATAGAATTTAGTTTTAATTTTATTTTTTTTAAAAGAGGGTTTATTATAATATGTTTTATATGTTACGGCATATAAAAATAAAAAGGACAAAAAAGATTGGTAGTTTTTTTTATAGACAGTACGTAAATTTTTTATTACACAGCAGTGTGTAAAAAGTGAAAGACTGAGTGTAACTTTTTAAGTGTGTATGCACAGCAGTGCGAAAGGGAAAAACACAGCAGAGTGTTTTAGAGACAGAGTATGTTTGTTTTGAACAAACAATGAGTTGGTTTTATGCACTGCGTTTTGTAGCAGTCATAATTTTGTAATCCCTCTCAGTGAGGAAGTAGTGTAATAGTTTTTTTTTGAGTTATTGAAGGGAATATAAGTTTGTTTTCAAAGTATTGAAACTTTGTCTCCTGTCAAAGAAATTTTTATTTTCTCTGTGTTAGAGGAAGGGAGATTTATTCTCCATTCATTGTTCTGGAATTTTTCAATATTCCAACATGTGCAAGAACAACAGATGTTGTGGTTCCATCCCCAGATAAATCATTTGTCTTTGCCGCAGCTTGCCTTACCAACTTGGCCCCAATATTTTCAACTGGGTCCTCTAATTCAACCAATAAAAAGGCTAAAACCATAGCATTGAGATACATTTCATTACACTGTCAATAACAATAAAATTTGACTCAGCCATAACCCTTTCCTTTTATTGTTGTGAAAAGATTTATGCATTACTCTAATGTGGCTATTCCATAGGCCAAGTAGACCACTGGGTAACAAATATGTTTCCTTTCACCTTTGAGTTTTCAAATTATGCCTACCAAATCTAAGACATTTAAGAGGGGGAACTAATACAACGTTAAAAATAAAACCAGAGCACACATCTACAAATTACCTCGTTAGCTACTGTCACACCATCATTAACTATTTTCGGAGAACCATGCTGGCTCTCCAAGACAAAATTTTTCCCTTCGCCCCAAGGGTGACTCCAACAAGATCAGCAAGTTTGTTCACACCGCCTACAAGACAAATTGACAATGCTTTCAGTAAGTGTGCAATTGAATGCCAGACCATATGCCAAAACAACCCTCCATGAAAAATTAAAATAACACATTAAAATTGAATATAAGTGGACAAGGAAAGATCCACCGCAGTGAAGTTTCACGTGCAGGTGACCTTCCTTTAAACATAATTTTTTCTCTGACCTGCAATTTTTTTGTCACCGAGCCATCCTTGTTGAAGTACAACTCCTTTTCCATAGATCTTGTATTAACTACCTTCTCTCTGTCTCGTAATCTTAGAGTCCCTCTTCTGCTTGAGCGATTAAAGGAAATGGGTGAAAAAACTGAAAGAGAAGACAATTGTCTGCCATAATTATCAAACATTGCACCCAACTTCTTCCCCTTTCCATCGTTACCCAATGAGGTAGATGTGGCAATTGTTGTCATACTGCCCAAAGCAGAGGCCATCTTCTCTTATGCTGAATATAGAATTACAAGATCTTCATATTAGTATAAACCTTAAAAAACATGACTCCCATTGCTAAAAACCACTTTTAAGTTGTAACAGGCAAACTAAACAACTATCGCAACTTTTGGCAACTTCTAGAGCATTAAGAGAGAAACAACCAAAGAGAAATACAACCACAATCCTCATTTTAATGAGACCGAACTATATATTTGCATTAATATAATAGAAATAAATCACGACTATATTAAGGCTAGCACAAAACAATCTTTAACCAGTGTCTCTCGCGGCCTTCAGGTTGCCATGCTAGAGGTTGCATATTTTTAATTTAAATTCTTGACCTCTTGTGCCCATCTATGAATGCATCCAATGGGATATCTACATCAAATGCTCCTTTATATCCCCAAAAACAAATTCCCTACTACAAGAGCACCAGTATTGATGGATCACCTCACACCATCCCACCCACTAGAAACGGTGAAAAAGGAAACCCGAGAAAACTTCTGAAATATCTCAAGATGACTATATGGGTGGTTCTTATGAATCAACCAACCATTTAGAACATGCTCATCAATCCAAACAATGAGTATTATGTGACAATATTCAAGCAGGCACTGAATCAGATTTTTGAAGCTATGTTAGAGAAACCCTAAACTCTCACTGAAAATAGGTGAAATGTGGCACCACTCAGAGATTGACATGTGCCAATTGGTACAAGTGGTAGAAAATTGGCATGCTCAAACAACGAGGTGATGCAGGAATGACATGAGGGAGAAAATATCAGAAAAGCCCCAAATCTGGAGAACTAAAGCTCATCACCAACCCGAGATTGACAACTTTACATGATGTAACCTATGAAATCGTAAATGGAGAAATCATAGTAACAATAAAGTAACCTATGTAACAATAAATTCAGATTCATCCCGGGAGTGGTAATGGGAGAAATCATAGTGAACAACAGGAAACATGCAGAGTTGCTTACAATCAAATAGATGAAAAAACACATACAAAAAACCTAGATAATAATCATGACCAAGCTTAATATTGAATTATGAACTATAAAGGAACTTACAAAATGTGACATTACGAACTTGGTCAAGCGCACAAGCAAAAATATCCTGGACATGACCCTGGTTGACAAGTTGTATTGCTCATGATGCAAGAGGATTTGTACCTGCACTACCAAGTCAATCAAAATCCATCATTATCTATACAATAAATACAAGTAATTGATGTAGTATTTTTTACTCTAAGATGCATTCTTATGATAATGTTAGAACATATGTTGAAAATGTCAAAACATACCTCAATAAGCTCCTCTTCGTTTCAAGAACAATTTATTGGAGTCGCATGAACTTGGAACAAGCCTCCCACGATCTGAAAGAGTAGCAACTAAGTCAACAGTGACTTTTTTGTTGCTACACTGGATCGAGGGATGTTTGCTCCAAGATTAAATCGCTCCAATAAATTATTCTCTACTAAACAGGGCCAACCACGTGAAGGTGGAAGCTCTTATGGCCCCTCCCCCCCTCACATCACTCTCAATTCCCCAATACCCAATCTATATTTCATTTTTTACTTTCATGAGCATAAAAAAAAATATTCAATAACTAATAAAAAAGCAATTCAACAAAAAGTACGCAAGGAAACATTGCAATTAATGCTTGACATAAAAATAGTATGATAAATGAGTTTTTTATATAACGCAAAAAAATGTTCCAATTATGGTAACGTTTGTCTTATAATAATACAATATTTTACATTGTCAAATTTTCTTTTTCTTCTTCCTATTTTTAAAGCTCCTAATTACATCATCAATATCATCGTGCTCTGCTCCTGTTTCGTGCCTTTCAACCCGCACTGCTGACCTAGTTGCGTATTCACGATGTCTGGGCTCATCCAGTGACGGGGCATCGCCCACAAAAACAGATAATATTAAATTTTAATTGTCAGTTTTTAAATATCATTGAACTAGTTCAGTAATATTAATAAAAAAAATTGCAATGAGATTATTTACCTGGTGCACCAGTTGTCGCCGCCGACCTAGTTGCGTAGTCACGATGTCTGGTCTCATCCAGTGACGGGGCATCGCCTACAAAAACAAATAATATTAAATTTTAATTGTCAGTTTTTAAATATCATTGAACTAGTTTGGTAATATTAATAAAAAAAATTGCAATGAGATTATTTACCCGGTGCACCAGTTGTCGCCGTTGGGACTGTTGCCCTGTCTTCCTCTCTGGTGGTAAGATCCTCAAGGGAAACATTCTCTGTCATTTAAACAAAAAACGTTATAAGGACAACCATCAAGGTATAATTAGAAAAATTATAAGTGGAAATTAATTACCGTCACGACCCTCACTGATAGTAGCATTGTCGGCCTGGTCCCCACTACAATGATCAGGTTGCACGTGAGGATCATCTACATCTAGCTCTAAAACTGGGTTATTTGCCTCGTCGGTAGTGCTGCTCCCCTGATTTAAACAAAGTTGTTAGACATTAAATTTATGGATGAAAACAAACATATTGAAAGTTTAATGTTTTACCTTATCAGGCATTCTGGATCTTGGGACCTGCCCCAAGCTTCTGTGACGTTCAACTACAGCTTGATAGCCGAAATGGAAAGCGATATTTTTATCTTCCTCTGTAGTTTCTGTTCCGAAGTCATCACCCTACATTACATATGATTATGTATTTTTAATCATATTTGATAGGATTACAAAAACATTGGAAGGCGATACAATTAATTATAAGATGTTTAGCTACTTAATTACAATTCTTGCGGCTAATTTCAAGTAGCCGCCCTAGCCTAGCTTGTGATGGCCCTTTTTTTCAATCCTAGCTTTGGTTGCCTTTGAGGTGTCAGGCAACCTAGCATCAAAATATTGAAGTCATATATGACGTAGCACACTTTTATTTTAGACATAGAGAAAATTAAAGCTATTGAATTAAAGTTGTAATTTACCTTGCGGGTCCAATTGGCATTTTTCCTTCTTTCTTTGCCCTTTTCTCTTTTCCGTCATGGATGAGTGCTCTCCACTCACTCTCTGAAACTGCGAGAGGACGCTCATATCTAGGGTTAAATTGCAATTGCGTCCTATAGGTGTCCCCGGTATATTTCAAATATTTTCCGGCTACCTGAGCCACCGCTTTTCTGTCAAATGTGCCGACCCCAAAAAGGGCTTCTAGATAATCTAGAAGTTCTTTTTTCAGGTTGGAATTCTGGGAATTCCACCCTGTACGTATGGTTGGGCCAAAATTACCAACGCATGGCTCTCCAGAATCCTGTAGAACTCATTGTTTCCTACACAGAATAAAACCAAAAGAAAAAGAAGATATTATCATTAATTTAAAAATAAAAATCATGATAAATATGTTTTAGATAAAGTACATGAAATAGTTAAAATATTAAAATTTACCTAGGAGTTGTACATGCTTTATAGGGACACCTTCATCGTTCACCAACAACGTGCCATTAATGGTCCCTGTGGAGCTAACACGTGTAGCTCTAGGAAACGCAATAATGTAGTTGGCCATATCAACCTCATCATTGCCAACACGTTCAGCGATTGGTTGGGTGTCTACTTGGGCAGGGTGTGTTTCTTGGTTGGCACCTAAAGGAGTATAAGTTGTACGAGAGGGTTGTTGGGCAATCTCTTGCCCTTATGTCCCACTACCACCAACACCGGATTCAGCAAGTTCTAGAAAACGCTACATACAAAATAACTTTTTGTTAGTTTAGTCAATGTAAAAATTAAAAATCAAACTATCACAATTCATCTCATGCAGAACAAAAAAAATATCCTTTTGACTTTTTATTATTACCTGATATCTATTTAGATGCCTCATAAGATGTTGTATCCTCTCTTCTGTTTCAGGTGTTTGAGGCGCGTCTATCAAAGCATTAAATTCCGACCTTGCATCTCGTGCCTTTTTTTGCAACAACAACACTGGAGATAGGGATGAAGAAATCTCTTCCTCAAAGAGGGAATCATCAGGCATACCATGGCTAGGTGTCTGCATATTTGAACAAAATTAATATTATTTCAATTATGTAAATAACTAAAATACCTGAAGATAGAGCAATGCTGGCACTTTACATGTTCTTCCGCCGGCCTCTTTCTGCGATCATCTCGTCTCGGGGTTGTTCCTGTACTGCCCTGATCAGTCTGCCACATTGCAATAAAATTATAAATGTAAAAACTTGAAAACAATATCTAACTTGAAAACACAAAATGAAAACTGAAATAATTTATAATAAGACACCGGAAGACAAAGTTAGAGTTTCAAATATGCCTTGCATTGAATTCAGTCCTGGAAACATGTCATTGCACATTAAGGCACCCAAACAAGAGACGAGTTGACAATGAAGACCTTATTGAATATATTGTTGGAGCAACTTCTAGTAAACTTGTTGTGAAGACCTTGAGGAATTTTTTGGAGCAACATTGTTGAAGCTGATGGTATAGCATTGTTGGAGACGATCTTGAAGGGCTTTGAAGTGAAGCTTTTGGAGCAACTATTGAAAAATCCTTAGAGAATTTAAGTAAGGCACTTTCTATCTTCCATCACCTTTTTCCTTTCAATATCCTTTAAACGATTTTGTTGATATTTAATGTTTGAAATCACGTTATAATTCCTCGATTATATGTGTTTGGGGACTTTCCCTTTGAAATTACCCAAAAATACCCTGGCAATTTTATCTTCAGGATGCATGTCTGACCCTATTGTTCAATATTTTGATTGATAGTAGTAACCATAGAGAGTTAGGGGGCTCTTGACTTGGTTTGGTTGGGCCATTAGATCCCTAACATCTACTAGGGAGAACCCCCTTGAGTTGGAGGAGAGCTAGCCCGAAGTGAAAAGAGGTTGGTGAGGTGACAATGGGGCTATTGAATTACACATGGTATCACACTTTAGCTTTAGGACTTTATCTTGAGAAGTGCGAGATTTTGCTATATCAATTCTCAAATTGTTTACAACACTATTGTTATGAACTAATAAGAAGTGATGTTGAGGGGTTTTTGGGTATAAGAAACAATACCATTTAAAAACTAGGGTTCTCAGTCCTTGGCATTCCTTCACCTGGGCCTAGGGGCACACTAGAATAATTTCACACTAAACCATGCAAACTTAAAAGTAACTTAACAGATCCATAAATTAATAATAATCATAATTCCTAATTTCCTATTGTACGATATGATGCAAATTATTCAAACATGAAGCAATGAAGACATGCAATGTCCGAATTTCAAGATTGATGAACCAATACAAGAAGTTAGAAACTACAACTTTGATTCAATACTCTGTGTCCTAACTCCAGGAAGGAATCTAGTTTGTAGTACATAACATGCATCATGTATTATCAATTCTTAATTGACAACAACTAAAGGTCATCTACCTCATCAATTCTTTCCCATTTTGTGTTTTTATGTTATATTCCTTATAAAAGTGTCAAATTTCTCTCAAAGTAAGCAACCACTAAATAAAATAAAAAATAGTTGAGATATGATTGAGAAATGGTCATTTATTTCTTGAAAGGATCTTCACAATTTATTTGGTTGTTTTTCATCTCAAGAAACAAGAAATGACCTAAGAAACTATCGTGATGTAATATAAGAAACAACATGGTGCAATGGCCATTTTCAAAGCCAAATGATGTCCATTGAGGACATGGCCTTTATTTGGTTCCCGTTTCATAGGAGTTTCGGGTAGAAATGGAACTTTGTTGTACCATTTCCAGTAGTAAAAAGGGAAAACCTTCTTTTTCCATGGGAAATAATTTACCTTTCCTTTTTCAAGATAATCTAAATAAAAAAAATATGAACTATACTGCACACATTCTTGGATAATGTGAAAGTGGAAAAGGAATACCCTACACAAGTGATGCACACATGTACACTTGAACACTAATATATTTTTGTAGTTGAAATACAATGCTTGTTTTCATTTAAATATAGGGTTTTTAAAGCAGGGAGAAATAATGGCTGCCAATTTAATAAGCGTTTCTTTGGGAAAAATTTAAATCTTGTATTGGGTGATGAAGATAATAGAGGGTATTGAATCTTGATTCTTGACATTGTGTTTAACTTGAATAACTCAAATGATTATAAATATCATTCGATGAGTTCTTTTTTCAAGTATGTCACTCAAAACTCTTATGTCAAAGCATTGTATGATGGCTAGCATTTGCTTGTTTCCATTTCTTCAGTTCAATGTAAAAAGTATATTAATATATTGGAGCATGAATGATAACTACAATTGTTTTCTCTGCAGTATATCCAGCCCCAAGATTATGAAATTTTTTCTCAAGTGGAGCTATTGGTTATTGATGAAGCAGCTGCAATTCCATTGCCTATTGTAAAGGCTCTGATCGGGCCATATTTAGTGTTTCTGTGCTCTACTGTAAATGGGTAATAATTATAAATGAGCCAACCACAATCACAGATTTTGTAACCATTTGGTTTCCATGGATAGTGATGATGATATTAACCCTATATATCAGTGACCTATATCTATATGACAATGATCTCAACATTGACCTTGATATGGTTGTATGGATGTGACCTTTGGTATGTCATCAGAAAATCCCCAAATCTGGAGAACTAAAGCTCATCACTTTCGATCTGGAGTACTACCATTGTGATAAAGTTGATGACTTTTGATCTCCCATTCTCTACCACTTTGCACTTCACCTTCAATATAGATCACACCAAGGGAAATTCGTTACTGGGTGTTGAGATGGATGAGTTTGTCGAACTAAAATCCATAGCTTAAACTTCATGAAACTGGTGGAGTCAAATTCATGCAAGCACAAACAAATCTTACACATCCTCTTTGAAAATCATCCGAAAGAAATCTAGAGAGAACCCTACAGCCTAACACAATCCAATGGAATTGACCAAAAAAACCCAAATAGAGTCAACCCTACTATAGGAGGAAGGGCTTGCAGTAAGAACTTACCATTTTGCAAGAGCCGAGGGCGAATGCTGAGGGCTACTGCAGTGGAAAATGATGTGTCTCTACAAGAGTCAGTGGCGAATGTTGAGTGGGCGAATGCTATTCGCAAGAATAGGAGCAAATGCCGAGGGCGAATGCTATTCGCAAGAGCCGGAGGGCGAATGATGAGGGCGAATGCCGTTCTCGTAAGAGCCGAGGGCGAATGCCGTTCGCAAGAGCCGGGGCAGTCGCCGAGGGAAAATGCTGTTCCCAAGAGCCGAGGGCGACGCCGAGGGAAATGTTGTTCGCAAGAGCGAGGGCTAATGCGGTGCGTGATATCAACTAATGTAGTTTTTAATAAAATAATTTTTATGTAGCACGCCTAGAAGTTTCGTATTTTTATGTAGCATGCATATAAGTGTCATTGTACCAACGGCGGACAAAGTGTCGCTATTGCGATGGGTGCCTCCAAACGTCGCAATTGCGACACTTAGACATTGTGTCACACTTGCGACATTTGGAGGCAGTCGTCGCAATAGCGACGCTTTGGGCCATAGTGTCGCAATTGCGACATCTTCCTCCAAACGTCGCAATTACGACACTTTGTCTAAGTGTCGGTATTGCGACACTTTTCTCTAAATGTCGGTATAGTGACGGTTTCGGGCAGGATTTAAAAAAGTTGAAAAAATTTGGGGAAATTTCCGACATTTGGTCAAAAGTGTCGGAAACAAGTGTCGGAATTTCCGCCAAATGTACTAGTGCCCCGAGGAGATGGCCTTCATGGTTGGGAAGAAGTAAATCAACAACTAGAGGAATGCAGTCCCGAGACATTCTTTGCAAAAACGCTAGAACCTCTAAATTAATTTCTTGCTATTTTTCATTTTCCTCTAATGCCACTTCCTTTACTTCAAAAGGTATGACATATAAGCTGTTGATGTTCATGAAAATTAATTTCGAACAATTATTTCTTTAATGATCCTGATCCTGATACATACATATATGTGATTATATGGAACTAGTAGCATGTACCACCACTACAATTTTCAACTGTGCTGCAGCTAGAGTAGAGTAACTTAAGAAAGAAAATTCCAATCTTTTAGCGGCTGGTTAGTGATAACACATTATTTATGTAGCTTGCGCTTTGATATAACTTTTTTGTAATCTTGCTTCATGAAATGAAAAATAGGAAGTGATGGGCAGTTTCCATGTAAACAGATAATGGAGGTGCTTCAGTATCTCGCGATAGATGCAAGAAATGCAGCAAAACAACTCTTCAAGAAGAAATTTAACAAGTCTGTGCCGACTCTCTGTTTTTTGTGGTGTGATTATACAGATGCAAAACAGATTTAATTTCTGACCGGCCTAAATTTCTTAACATATTTTTTCCAAGATCACTTCATGTACTCTCCCAGGGATTTTTATCGATTTGCTGAGCCATTGTTCAGTCCCCCGGTGCAGTATTTTCTCTTACCTCTGCTCTATTTTGAAATAAAATTGAAATAAACTGCATCCTTCTCTAAAAGGATATGAATTTGGCACACGGGGCATTTGATTCGGTGCAAGCAGCAGGATAGATATTACATGAAAAGGGGGCGAAAATGTCCAAGGCAAAGCTCAAAGAAGTACCTAGTCAGGATATATTCAATCAATTGAAAATCTACAAAATAAAAGGCACAGCTGAATTGTGAATTAACTTAGTAATGTCTCAACTACATCTAACATGGAGAATACATTGATGGCTAAATAATTAGCAAAATAGCAACCTGAAATGCAAATTGAGTAAAATGATGATGTGCAATAATGTGAGTGAAGAACGACCATACAAATGTGTTGGACTATAATGAGACTGGCAAGATATCTGCCATTGAATAGCTATCTACATTCCCCACTACATCGCTGCCATTCTCTTTGACAGGTAATGAGGGTTGCCATTCTTTCCACATTCTGCTGAGAACCAATAAGGTACACACCTTTATCTTTGACAAAATTTAAATATTCCACCACATTAAAGCAAAACACTTGATCCATACACTGAACAGGCAAAAAAAATCTAAACTGCAGAGATCCTTTGTCTCTCTTTCCAATCACCAAGGAAATAAACAAAGCCAACTATTTAAAAGCCAATCTCAAGACCTGATGGTTATTAAACATTGACCCACTAAAAGAAATTGCAACATATCACCTACGCAGAGACTAAATGCAGGCTAACTAAGGTTAGGCTTTAATTGAAAAATAGATTAAATATACAAGTCGTCCTCCTATACAAAATGATTTCAATACTCTTCCATTGAACCTCTACTTCATCTGATTATTTCAGAGTGACAAAACATCTACCAATGGACCAACCTTTTTGTACAGCTCCACGATGGTGATTGTGATATTCCTTCCAAGTTTCAGTAGATTGAAATAGAAGATAACAATCCCTACCAAGGATTGAGAGAGTTTCAATTTGGAAGGAAAACCAAGTATTAATAAAATTATGATTCTAATAAAGCACACTATCCTTTTAATAACATGTTTGTATTTCCTCTGTAATTTAACTTCTATTGTCCTGTTTTTAGGCAATCATTCTACACATTCTATTCCCAGACATCCAACTGCCCTTCCAGTTACCAGAATACAACTCCGAGTATTTCCGCATCTAGGATTGAATGAGACTTATGGATCACAGCATCTTAATACACTAAATCCCATATTAACTTTAAGGAATCCACACATGCACTAACGAAGGATCACACCATGTGCTTTACGTGTGCTCAAGGAAGTTTTCGGGAAGTGAGCAATGATATATTCATTCATCTCTAACATCAGATTCATCGATAAATTCTAGCAGACATTCCAATCATAAGTGCATGTGCAACTCAAATTCTGGAGGATCACATGAAAAGCAGAAGGCAAAAAGCCTGTATGGTCGACAAAATGCAGAAACAGCTGAACGGGCTGATGCTGTTGACAAAGAATGCTCACATTCAGAAGGGAGCCTCAAGAGATTCATCCCAGACTTCTGCACTGCCATTAGAAGCATCTTCACCATCTTCTTCCATGGACAGTCTGATATATTCTTTATGTGCAAACCGATCCCACTCTGTCAAAGTAGGATCTTCCCGTTCCTTCTTGTTCCCATAAAAGTATCGATTAGACAGTGATGCCATCCATAGAACTTTATTGTGGCTTGATAGGACATTCTATCCTTGAAAAGTAACAAAAGAACCAACAATGTAGAACATGATATATTTTACCCGACGGATAAGGAATGGATCTCGAGTTTCAAAAGCCATAAATTTATTAAGATTAAAAAGAATATTAAAAACACTTCCTGACATCTTGCATCTCTTCAGATCCCGTAGAGTAAATAACCATTCTTTCTGCATCATAAATATTTAAAAAAAAAAGAGTGAATCAACGCACATTCATTTCTGTATTGATCAAGATCATATTGATACATATAAAACAGAATTTCTCGAGTGAGTAATAGTTAATAATTACCTCAGGGGCAATCATATCAACCATTTAGCATAATATGTCCTCAAAAAGGACTGGCTCTTATGCCATGTATTCCATGCGATGCAATTGTTCCTCATAAAAGAACTGCATCTCATTTGGCATGAGTACACCATTACCATCCAAGTCCACACACTTAAACCTGGAAAAAAAAAAAATTGCACTATTAGGGGTTGAAAAGGCTTCTCAAAGTCGGTTTGATTTTCAATCTCAATAAGCCATTTTAAATGCCTAAATTTCATCAAAAACCTTGGTTTATATGGAATATTGGCTTATAACACTCCAGAATCTACACACAAAGTTCAACCAATATACATGCAATATCGAGGACATTAACAGATCAGGTATTGAAACTAATTAAACACTCAATACTTGACTTTCAGAGGCTTGGCTACAAGTGCACAAATTATACCGACATTAAGTCCAAATAACATTAGGAATAAACAACGCAATAGACATTCAAAAATGCAATTTAGTCATTTAACATGTGAGCATTTCAACACAATGCTCTGATTTTAACCCATATAAGATTCCTAGATGCCTCTTATCATATTCAAATAATAATGGAATTAGAAAAAAATGCTTCAAGTGATAAACGAGACACCAAATGGAGGAAATCCTATTGTGACAACCAACAAACACCCTGTCATACTTATTTGTTCACTTTCTTTGTAAACTTCAATCCAGATTCAACAAAGGGCCATACCCATCAACATTTGCAGAGAGACAAGACACACCAGAAATTAGGATTCAACCCAGGGCAAAACCCACAAGGGGAAAACCTTGCTAATCTTTCCTTATGGGAGAGAAATTTTGTTCATGAATAGTACATCAGAATATTCCAACAAAAATTCCAAATCTGACCTCAACAATATCCAAGTCAAAACCAGTTAACAAGGAGAGAAAAGTCAATGTTGGTCAAAGATTACAGTCTGCAACAGAGGGTTGAATTTCAGCCTAAGGTAGCTGAGCAAAAATGTTATGCGGTTTTTAGGCATTCTGTTTGAAGTTTTAATGTATTGTTGACTGTCTTTATTGAATAATAAACCTGCCGGAGGCACAAGCAGAGTTTTTCTTTTCTCTGTTGCAAATTTGTTTCTTGGAATTCAAATGTGGTGTCTTTTTGTTGCTGGAAACGACATACTTGTACTATTCTTTAAAAATAAGGCAAAATGTGCAGTCAATTTTGTTGAATGTAGCATATTGTGGTCCATCTGCAACAAAGCTAGCATGCAATTTCAATGGTGAAATAGTCTGAAATAATTTATTTCGATTTTCAAACAGGGATATGCTTCACAAAAAGTTTTATTGTTTGGATAGCCCTGCAACTAAGAGATTCAACTAAGTTTTAATGTTTTGCATTGAACTTCAAAATTCGAGAATTTCCAATACATTTTTTCCTTCATGTCAAAAAAATACAATTACTTCAAATTAATAATTCATAAACAATACTCTATCGGCCTCTTTGGACCTTAGAATATTAACTAGTTTAGTTTATTTATTTTGGCTATTATCAATTTGACTATTTGATGTTAACTTAATTTCTTTAATCGGAATTCAATTTCTAATATTTGATTTTTCAATATAGTTAAAATTTAATCAATCATTACATTATTTTCATTCTTGCCCATCTTATTAGTAAGATTCTAACTTTTTATTTTATTTAACTAGGTCTAATATCCTTTATATTATCATAAAAGCTTAATGTTTCTTAAGAGAGGTGCATTGTTCACCGGAAAATATATCAATCACAACATAGAAATTTTCATCTATATCAAATTATTATTAGAGTTGTTTATTAAGGTTGAGGAATTGCTCAGACAGCCAAAAGTTGTCAGAATGCGCTAAAAAAATTTATGAAATCTTGGAGTAACTGTGTTTGAATCATGTTTTTTATCGTGAAAATGGATTTAGCACCATCAAAAACCTCAAGGGCACCCAAGAAGTTTGATAGCTATAACCTAGATTTACAAAAAATCCATGTAAGATTTTAATAGGGATTTTATTAAAATCTTGCCCAAATTTCCATGGCAAAAAAGCAACCTAGTTAAACTACCAATTATATTAAAAAAATTTATATTAAAAATCTCAAAAAATCTTCAAAAAATTATATCACCATATTAAAAAAATAAAAATATTTAATAATTACATTGATGTGTTTTTTTAAATAATTGTTTTTTAAAGTTTCCATGGTTAAAAAAATGATTTTTTCCCATGTAGATAATACATAAATAAATGATTAATAAGATCTATATAGTCAAGTAATCTGTATATATTAAAAAAATGTTAATATATTAAATATATATTTATGATAACTTTAAAATATTATATATATATATATTTATGATAGGTTATATATCATAATAAAAGTTAATATAAAATTTATCAAACATATTAAGAATTAAATTTTAGATTAGCGACAAGTCTTAAACAAATGTATCTTTTATATATTTTTTTCTTTAACGTTTGGGTGGAAAACTATTTGTTAAGGATAGAAGAATGGACACGTGTAAAAACTCTCTCTTAATGGTAAAATTTTTAATTACTTCTACCAAAATAACTTGGCAAATTATGGGCTAAAAGAAAGCGAGATGTAACGTTAGACATGAAGGGGGGAATGCTAAATGAGGATTTACCTATGAGGTAATTATGGATAGTTACTCCTCTCCCTAGGGATAAATATCTCACTTAGGAAAAGAGAGCGAGAGGGGTAGAGAGGAAACTTATGACAATCAAGAAAGAGGAGAAGAGAACTTATTACCACCCTTGAGGTAAGGGAGGGCACTGCCACAGAGAAATTCTTGATCTGCTTGTGACTAGTGGAATTTCTATACAACCCTGTAAGTTTGTGAAATTTCTGAGCAAGAAATTCTTGAGCTGGTTGGGGCCAGTGGAATTTCTGGGTAGGCAGGTGTGGTCTCTGTCAAAGAAACACTGCTCCGAAGGAAATCGGATCGAGGGGGAACTCTGGTGGGATACCGTGCTCATTGGTTGGGAGGAGCATCCTTCCTTCCCTAGTGATTTCCTGTTGCAACCTAACTAACCGTGAACAAATAAGTATTGTTATATATGTTGGTAGGAATTTTCTACATTTATGTCTTTCTGTAAATATACCTCTGAAAACTATTTTTTTTGTAAATTGGTTTGTGAATCTCGATGGCTGGATAGAAATAGAAACAAATGAGCAAAGATGAAATATGTTGTTTCTGTTAAATATTATTTCGGAGTAGGAAGCCTTTTTTTGTTTACAGGACAGATAAATGTGTGTGAATCCAAAATTGAATTGTGATTATATCGCTCAAAATTGGAATCTAACTCATGCTAAGAAGCATGTTGAAGCCACTGTATTTATATCAAAAGTATAGGTTATGGAATAAGACTGTAAAATACCTTGCAAGAATCTAGAGGAGTTGATGATATTATTGTAGACAGATGTTAATAGTGAATGTAATTAGAATATCATTCTTAAAGAAATTTTGGATTGGTTCCTGGGCCAAGCTAAGTTAATAACAACCTAGGAACAATCCCTAATTCCTAATGAAAATAGACTAGGACGATGCTAATACAATAATAAAAAATAATACCTAATAACTATCCATGCAACTATTATTCTTCAGAACTAGAGAAAGCAAGTCATTTATAAATATTATCGAACTCCTGAATGAATTAATCAAACCATGGAATTGTATCGAAGTAAAATTCTATTCAAGGGTCTACATACTACTTTGGAATATAATTCTTGGTTTGTTTAAGTAAAAAAAAGGGGGGGGAGGGGGGGGGAGGGGGGGGTTAAGTCCTGGTATAAGTCCCTCAATATTTTCAATCCAGAAGTGTTGTTTACAGGTTATAGTTGCATAATACAAATAAAGAATGAATAAGAACTATTGTAATATATGGAAATCATAAGAAATTTGTGCGCAAGAATCTAAGAGTAATTTGCTAAGGAATTAAGAGTGAGAGCCTTTTTCAAATTACAAACTAAAATGGCCTTTTCGAGGACTTGCAAAATAGGACAAAAAATCGATTAATAATTAAGCCATTAAATACATGTTTGAATGAATGTTGATTAATGAAGGTATACCGAGGATTAAAAAAAAGAATGTAAATTGAAAAGAACTTGGTCATTAAATGATGAAAATCATACATATGCATATAATATGGGTATCCTCTTTAACAAGTGGCAAAATAATAACGATAACTTGATGAATTACAGGCAATTTTAGTAGTATAAACAACAAGAAATATCACTTCTGTTAGTGTCAGTCTTTACATCCTGTCACCAGTGATCAAATGGGCTCTTATCATGTCTTGTTAGGGTCCCATAGTCAATTTTTTTTCATTTCATTAGGTCTTCAAGAAAAAATTTGGTCACTGGGTATTAGGTTTATGACTGTTTTCCACTCCTTCCAAAATTTTCTATTGTTGGTCCATGTCATCACTCAACTAAGTGTATCATCATTTTAGTCGTCACCATCATTATTTCATTCAGTTCAGTGTCTCCATTAGCTCATTAGGGTTTCAAGGTCACCAAAACTGTCATTTCACGCATAAAATCCAGAAATTGGAGGAGTGGTGATGGACAAGTTTATTTAATAAATTTTGATTTCAAAAATGTAATTTTATGTTTCTATATGTAATAAGTACTTCTTGTTCCTAAAGTTGCAGCTCAAGTTGTGAAAAATTTCAAGGTTCCAAGATATTCAATGTTTCAAAGAAGCCATAACAGTCCAAGGTTACAAAGTTTAAAAAAATAAATTCATGATTGAAAAAATGATATGTGGGGCCCATATTCACTCAAAGGGAGTCATTTCATGTTTATAAGGAAGGAAAAAATACAAATATGAAACTAATTTGAACTCTTATGTTCTCCTAGCATCGAGCTCATCCCTCATTGTGGCACGAAATTTGCATTTTTTACCTCACATTTGGAAAACCTCCCTTCGTTGCGCTTAAAAATCCTTCAGTGTGCTTCTGGAGGAGAAATGCTGCACACAGGTGGCCTTCGCTGCACACGGGGTAGAGTTGTCCAAAATTCAATTTTATCACTCAAATTTGGTTTTTGAATGTTTCTCATCAGTTTTTTCAGCTTCCAAGCTTATTCGAAAGGTAAGTGAAGCCTTTCATACCCCCCCTAGAATTGTTTATCTAGAGAAATTAATAAAAAAAATCCTTCTAGGGTTTGCTTGAAGTTCATGGTTTTTTTTCCCTAGAGTTAAATTGTTGAACCAAACATTATATTCCTTTCTTCTACACATTTGTTTGCAATTTATACATCATTTCCATTCACTATATAACTATCTCCCTTCATTTTCATCACTCTCCCTACAAACCCTAGCCCTGTTCTTCCAATTTGGGCAGTTTTCCTAGCTAGGATTGTGTTTGAATTTCCTAGCCCATTTTGGCTCACTCATTACATTCCATTTCACTCCCTAAAGGTCTGTAACACCCTTGCCCATCCCCCTAAATTTACTACTCCTATCCCCATTCCCTAACTCCCTCATTTTGTCCCTTTGCTGCCCTCCTATCATCTAGGGTTTCATCATGGAAGTTGGTTCATCACCATTAGAGAAGAGAAAATATAACAAAGGGGGAAAAATACTGAGATTTGAGCCCTCCAACTGTAATGAAATCACTTCCTCACCATTCATTAGAAAGTGCTTTGAAGATGTCATTTGTTTAGAGTTTTATCAAAGACTGGAGGAGGTAGTTTTCATGAGCAGCTCACAGATATGTTTGCCACTAATTTGAAGGGAGAAAAAGTCACCATTGCAGGGGTTGATTTCATATTCTCATTAGATGCCATATCTCATGCTACAGGGATATCAAACTATGGTGAATATTTGTTCAAAGGCATGAACATAGACCTAGAGTAGTACAAACCCTACTTGAAATTACAGTATAAAGGAGCTCATTCACTGCATTTTCCCATTCAGATATTTGCTCGAGAGATATGCATCATTAATGAAGTTTATTATGAAATTTTTGACATGTGAGGGCAGGTTTTCAAGATTGTATCAATACCACATAAGACTACTCATGCATTTCACAACTGTGAAGTCCCTCAATTTATGAAATTTCTTGTATAGGAGTGGGATCAAGATGTCTAAAATGGTCCACATGAAGAAAAAAGAGCATTACCCTAGTCTCTTCCATCATAGTTTGGTGAAATTCATAGTTCTCCATCAGTTGGCAGAAAATAACATGAAATGGGATTCCTTCATTGAGGCAACCCTACAAACTACTACACCAGACCAGCAACAAAACACACCACCTACCATGCAGGACATTGGTTCATGAAGCAAGGAAGAAGTAGTGACAAATATACCTAAGCCTGAGCTCACTCATACATATCATAGAGGCACAAGGTTTGTGTTTTCTCCTCAAAATGAGGAAGGGTCCAAGCCTACACCAACAGAGCAGGGAACATCAGCACAACATGAGACATCCATGCATGATGAGGAAGAAAATTATTTTGACGTAGTAGAATTGGAGGCTTGTGATGAGCCTGAAAACCTAGAGAGGGTTATCCAAGACAAATATGCATAAATCAAATATCTCCAAGAAAACTTGGCAAGGGAAAACTTCATCATTTCTTTCTTAGAGCAAGAAAACCAGCAGCTGAAGGAAAAACAACTTGTTTTGGAGAAAAATCAATTTGAGGAAAGTAAGCATGATGTGAAAGGTAAAGCAGTGGCTAACATAGATGAGCATGATGAGCATGAACAACAGGTGAGAAGAAAGAGGCCAAGAACCATGGGTCTCAAAAGAGCTTTGGAGAAGGAAAAAGAGCAAAACCCTACAGATGAAGAACTTAGTTTTGAAGACAGAATTGCAAATGAGATCAATAAGAACATGGAGTCTTGGATTGAGTAGGTCAAAATTAACTTGTATAAGCTCCTTCACAAGGCCAAAGAGGATAATAATATTCATAAGCACATGGCTAACCACTATTATTCCCTAAATCAGCTTATTAATGTCAAGGTCAAACAACTACAAGATAAGTTAAAGAAAACCCCAATCCGCCACGAGGAGAAGGGTAAGCTGGAATTACTTTTATATGCCTCCATGATAGCATAATAGACCTTATTTTTCACTTCTAGACCAATTTTGAGAATATTTGGAGCTTTTTTTGCATTTTGGTGCAATTTTGAAAAATTCGGGAATTTCACTATCTAAAAGTGCAGTGAGCTCACGTTGTGATTTTTCCTCAGGCCTCAAAATGGAATAAAATAAGAATTTATAGAAATATATTGGCCTCCTCTCAAAACCCATTTGCTCAGATTTTTGGTTGAAGGCTTAGATTTTGAGAAAAATGAGAAAAAGTGGTCAAAAATCAACATCCTGCCTCCTTTTTTGAATTTCGTTGCGCTTCTTGAGACACCTTGGGAAAAGGGCTATAAATCATTAAAATGGGTCATTTTTCATGCACAGATATTCAAAAGAAATTTAAAATATCCCATATTTCCAGAATAGGTCTCAGATTTAGATTTCGACTTCAACAAGGCACAAAACAATGGCCTCCAACAGTTCACTTTGCGTCTGCAATTTTCAAGAAATTTTCACTGTGTAATTTTTAACAATTTCCAATTTCACTTTTGTAAAAGTCAAAAGGTAAAATTAGATCAATGTAAATGGTCAAAAGTGAATGTAAATGGATAAGATATGGTTTATTAGTTTTCTTATCCTTCATTTAATGCATTGAGGATATGTGTCATGATGGTTAGGAAAAGGAGGAATTAGTTGAGTAACCTCCCTAGTGTGTAGTAGACTTTGTATAGATGCATGAATTTGTCTTTTCTTGTTGGGAATTTGACCTCCAAGGGAGGATTTAAACCTCAATATCCATATTATGTGATTTTTAATCAGTTTCAAATGTTGGATGTTATGGAATTGAGCCTTAGACACTAGTGTTTTTGTGAATTTGGCAGGAACTAATAGACAAAATTTGCAGCTATTGTGGTGGGATTCATGTGGTATATGCTTTAGCAGTGTTTCTTCTTCTGTAATCATATGTTTGAATGTATTGTACCTTCCATTACCATTTCCATGCCTTATGTGTTTGATTTCTAATATTATAAACAAAATTCATTAATTTTGATGCTCTGTTTTGGAGAAGCTTTCACATTTATGTTCATTTTCTTCTGATATAAACGAATTCATGATATTCATGATCGTTTTGAAACCATATCAATATACCCTATACACAAAGATACCTCAAAAGTGCTAAAGTGTGTACCTACCTTGCCCAATTGCATCTCTGCAAATCTGATTTTCAGAGCCCTGACCTAGTCCTCCTAGAACTAATTCACCATCCAACACAAAACCATCAAATCAAAACAAACCCGAATCTGCATACATAGCATAATATCTTTCATGATCCATTCAATTGGTTGTGATATCATTGAGAGATCCATCTCAGCCTAGTAGGGCTCGCTACTAGGTCAAAGTGGTTTGTGGTTACCTTTTTTGGTCTCCTTCTCAACCTTCGAAGAACTGGTGGAGTGATAACATCTTGGCGTCGTTAATGGGGAGCGAGGTGACAGATCTTCCCTAGGAAAGAACGAAAATTATCAGATCTGATTGATGATGGTGAATAGTGATCAATCGCAATAATGTTATGCATCATTCACCTGACGACTCCAGTGTCGAAGAATCCAAAGGTTCAGAATTTTCACGGGGAATCCACTTTTCAAGAACCGGTAATATGAAGAGCTTATTGGTGACTTCATTGTTGTTAAAATGGATTCAACTACTTGAAGGTATGCTCCTATGAATCAAGCTCATATTCCTGGTTTTCCCAACTGTATTCCTTGTATAGATTGGCAAACAGGACTGCCAAAGTTTAAAGGTCAGGACGGATAAGATGTTATTTTGCATTTGGTCAAATTTCATTTTCATATTCATAAACTAAAGATTGAGATTACTGAATATTGTCTGATGAAAATGTTCATGGATACCTTGGAGGAAAAAATGAGATTATGGTATGAAGGTCTACCATATGCTAGTTTATATTCTCTAAAGGACTTTCATTCGGTTTTCTTTCAACATTATCAAAGCTCTAATTCTTCCTTGTCGATGATTGATAGTTGTTGTGAGATTTCTGAAAATTTCATTGAGTTTCTTGAAAATTTGTATGGGGATGAAGAGTGTCTAGATGATGAGATCATAGAATCCATTCATGATTTTCACTCCCAACATGAATCAGTAGCTTCCTCCTTGGATGAAATAGACTGGGACCAAAAAAGAGAAATTCATATTCCCGGTCCTAAAAATGAAAATCATCAAGCCAATAATTACTGCTATAAAACTCAGTTTTATCCTCTTCTTGAAGATGAAATAGATCAGCGCTTAAAAATTCATGTTATAACCGAAGATAATGCAGGTTTGCAGTGTTCACATAGTCAAGAATGTGTCAGTGAAACTTCTTCCATTATTGAAAATGAAAATATGAGTTTAAATGATGACAGTCATGATACTAATGAAACTATATAGGAAGTTGCTGTGAGTAAGCCAATTTTTTATGATGATTTCCTGCAAGGAGATTAGCTAACAAAGATCGTTGTCTTTCATGAAGAGGATAGGGTTGTCATGTTTGACAATATTGAAGAGTGTTTTTTGTTCAAGGATGATATAGACTATGAATTTGAGGAGTATGAGCCTAAGATAGACAATGTGCAAGAGATAGAGTCAGATTTTCTCGTGCTTCAGGAATTTGCAGCCAACAGTCAGATAGCAGAAGGGCAGAATTCCCTATGCATTCCTATGGATCAACAACCAAGTGTTCTTTTGGATCAGAATGAAGGGTGTGATTGTGTTTTTCCTGGATCTTGAGACAAGGTAAAATTTCAAATTATTGAAGATCCTTACATTGATTTGTTGAAGTCAACAGGGATGATATATTTTCTTGAATTTATGGATCATGAGGACATTTTGAATGGACACTTGGAGTGGCATAGTTCTTTTTTTTTTTCCTGCCTGCTTGAGGAAAGTGAGAGTAGAATTCAAGTAAGTATCCATCTGCTGGATTGGTTACACTAGAAGGATCACTTCACATGATTGTACATATGTCTTCAGCAGGAAGGTGGTTGTCATCAGGATTTGAAGCCCTCAAGTCTCGGTGATATGATGCCATCAATAAGTTTTTTAAGTTTTTTATTTTAGTCAGGGTCAGTCAGTTTATCATGTCAAGTTTTCAGTATTCAGTTTGGTTTTTAAAATTTTGACTCCATGCCCAATGGATAAGGCTACTTAGTCTACGGTGTTCTTGACACCTCCAAGGAGATGTCATTCCCAGCTGGAGTCAATGTTAGTGCCAGTCTTTACATCCAGTCACCGGTGATCAAATGGGATCTTATCATGTCTTAGGGTCCCATAGTCAAATTTTTGTCATTTCATTGGGTCTTCAAGCAAAAATTTGGTTACTGGGTATTTGGTCTAGGACTATTTTCCACTCCCTCCAAAATTTTCAATTGTTGGTCCATGTCATAACTCAGCTGAGTCTATCATAATTAAGAGATTATCATCGTCATTTCAGTCATCACCATCATTATTTCATTTAGTTCAGTGTCTCCATTATGTCATTAAGGTTTCAAGGTCACCAAAACTTTCATTTCATGCATAAAATCCAACAATTGGAGGAGTGGTGATAGACAAGTTTATTCAATAAATTTTGATTTAAAAAAATGTAATTTTATG
Organism: Pinus albicaulis; assembly: GCA_034641835.2. Classification (NCBI taxonomy): domain Eukaryota; kingdom Viridiplantae; phylum Streptophyta; class Pinopsida; order Pinales; family Pinaceae; genus Pinus; species Pinus albicaulis. The sequence continues at coordinate 460,391,454 of CM076584.1, forward strand.
TTTCGATATTTAATAAGTACTTCATGTTCCTAAACTTGCTGCAGTTCAAGTTATGAAAAAATTCAAGGTTCCAAAATATTCAATGTTTCAAAGAATCCATAACAGTCCAAGGTTACAAAGTTTTAAAAAATAAAGTCATGCAGTTGAAAAAATGATATGTGGAGCCCATCTTCACTCAAAGGGATTCATTTCATTTTTATAAGAAAGCCAAAAAGACAAATATGAAACTCATTTCCACTCTTATGTTCTCCTAGCATCAAGCTCATCCTTCATTGTGGCACGAAATTTGCAGTTTTTACCTCACATTGGCAAAAACCTCCCTTCGCTGCGCTTACAAATCCTTCATTGCGCTTATGGAGGAGAAATGTTGTGCATAGGTGGCCTTTGCTGCGCATGGGGCAGAGTTGTCCAGAATTCAATTTTATCACTGAAATTTGGTTTTTTAAGGTTTCTCATCAGTTTTTTTGGTCTCCAAGATTCTTCCAAAGGTAAGTGAAGCCTTTCATACCCCCCCTAGCATTGTTTATCAAGAAAAATTAATCAAACAAATTTCCTCCTAGGTTTTGCTTGAAGTTTGTGGTTTTTCTTCCCTAGAGTTAAATTGTTGAACCAAACCTTATCTTCCTTGCTCCTACACCTCTTTTTTCACTTTATACATAATTTCCATCTATTATATAACTATCTCCCTTCATTTTCATCACTCTCCCTACAAACCCTAGCCTTATTCTACCAATTTGGGCAGTTTTCCTAGCTAGGACTATGTTTGAATTTCCTAGCCCATTTACCCTGACTCATTACACTCCATTTCACTCCCTAAATATCCCTAACACCCTTGACCATCTCCATAAATTTTCATACTCCTATCTCCCTTCCCTAACTCCCCCATTTTATCCCTTTGATGCCCTCCTATCATCTAGGGTTTCATCATGGAAGTTGATTCATCACCATCAGAGAAGAGAAAATGTAACAAAGGGGGAAATATACTGAGGTTTGAGCCCTCTAATTGCAATGAAATCAATTCCTCACCATTCATTAGAAATTTCTTTAAAGATGTCAATTGTTTAGAGTTTTGTAAAATAGTGGAAGAGGTAGGTTTTCATGAGCATCTCACAGATATGTTTGCCACTAATTTGAAGGGAGAAAAGGTCACCATTGTAGGGGTTGATTTCATATTCTTAGTAGATGCCATATCTCATGCTACAGAGATACCAAACCATTTTGAATATTGGTTCAAAGGCACGAACCTAGACCTAGAGCAGTACAAACCCTACTTGAAATCACAATATACAGGAGCTAATTCACACATTTTACCATTCGGATATTTGTTGGAGATATATGCATCATTAATGAAGGTCATCATGAAATTTTTCACGTGTGAGGGCAGGTTTTAAAAATTGTATCAATACCACATAAGGCTACTCATGCATTTCACAGCAGCGAAGTCCCTCAATTTATGCAATTTCTTGTATAGGAGTGTGATAAAGATCTCTGAAAAGGTGTAGGTGAAGAAAAAAGAGCATTATCCTAGTCTCTTCCATCATAGTTTGGTGAAGGTCACAGTTCTCCATCAGTTGATAGAAAAGAACATGAAATGGGATTCCTTCATTGAGGTAGCCCTACAAACTACTACACCAGACCAACAGTAAAACATGCCACCTACCATGCAGAAGGTTGGTTCATCAAGAAAGGAAGAAGCAGTGACAAAGAGGCCTAGGCCTAAGGTCACTCATACATATCAGTGAGGCACAAGGATTGTGTTTTCTCCTCGAAATGAGGAAGGGGCCAAGCCTACACCAGCAAAGGAGGGAATTTTAGCACATCATGAGACAGCCATGCATGATGAGGAAGAACATGATTTTGACCTAGTATACTTGGAGGCTAGTAATGAGCCTGAAAACCTAGAGAGGGTTATGAAAGACAAATATGCACAAATAAAACAGCTCCAAGACATCTTGGCAAGGGAAAAATTCATCATTTCTTTGTTAGAGCAAGAAAACCAGCAGCTGAAGGCAAAACAACTTATTTTGGAGAAAAATCAATTTGAGGCAAGTAAGAATCATGTGAAAGGTAAAGCAGTGGCTGAAATATATGAGCATGATGAACATGATGAGCATGAACGTCAGGTGAGAAGAAAGAGGTCAAGAACCATGGGTCTCAAAACATCTTTGCAAAAGGAAAAATAGCAAAACCCTACACTTGAAGAACTTATTTTTGAAGATAAAATTGCAAATGAGATCAATGAGAACATGGAGTTTCAGCTTGAGAAGGTTAACATCCACTTGGAGAAGCTCCTTGACAAGGCCAATAGTGATAACAAGATTCATAAGGACATGGTTGACCACTATTATGCCCTAAATCAAAATTTTAAAGTCAAGGTAAAACAACTACAAGCTAAGCTAAAGGAAACCAAAATTAGCCATGAGGAGAAGGGTAAGTTAGAATTACTTTAGATACCTCCATGATAGCATAATAGACCTCATTTGGCACTTATAGACCAATTTTGAGAGTATTTGGAGCATTTTTTGAATTTTGGTGCAATTTTGAAAAATTCAAGAATTTCACTAAGTCCAAAAGCGCAGCGATCTCACATTGTGATTTTTCCTCAGGCCTCCAAATGACATAAAATCAACATATCTAGAAATATCTTGGCCTCCTCTCAAAACCCATTTTCTTAGATTTTTGGTTGAAGGCTCAGATTTTGAGAAAAATGAGAAAACATCGTCAAAAATCAACATTCTGTCTCCTTTTTCAAATTTCGCTGTGCTTTTGGAGACACCTTGGGAAGAGGCCAAAAGCTCGAAAAGCATTGAGTAATTTTGCATGAAAAAATAGTTAAAAGACATCTAAACTCTCCCATATTTCCAGAACAGGTCTCAGATTTGGATATGGACTTCATAAAGGCACTCAAAAATGGCCTCCAATAGTTCATTGTGCTTCTGCAATTTTCAAGAAATTTTCACTATGTAATTTTTGACAATTTCCAGTTTCACTTTTGTAAAAGTCAAAAGGTCAAAGTAGATGAATGTAAATGGTCAAAAGTGAATGTAAATGGATAATATAGGGTTTATTACTTGTCTTATCCTCCATTTAATGCTTTGAGGATATGTCTCATGATGGTTAGGAAAAGGAGGAATTGGTTGAGTAACCTCCCTAGTGAGTAGTAGACTTTGGATAGATGCATGAACCTATCTTTTATTGTTGGGAATTAGACCTCCAAGGGAGTATTGTGACCTTAATGTCTATTTCAGGTGCTTTGTAATCAGTTTCAAAGGTTGGATTTTGTGGAATTGAGCCTTGGACACTAGTGTATTTGTGAATTTGGCAGGAACTAATAGACAAAATTTGCAGCTATTGTGGCATGATTCATGTGGTAAGTGCTTTAGCAGTGTTTATTATTATGTAATCATATGTTTGAATGTATTTTACCTTCCATTTCCATGTCCATGCCTTACGTGTTTGATTTATAAGATGATAAACATAATTCATTAATTTTGATGCTCTATTTTGGAGAAGATCTCACATTTATGTTCATTTTCTTATGATATAAACTAGGTCGTGATATTCATGCTCGTTTTGAAACCCTATCAATATACCCTATACACAAAGATACCTCAAAAGTTCTAAATTTTGTGCCTACCTTTCCCCAATGCATCCCTGCAAATCTCATTTTTAGAGCAATGACCTAGTCCTCGTAGACCTAATTCACCATCTAACACAAAACCATCAAATCAAAACAAACCCTAATCTGCATACCTAGCCTAATATATTTCATGATCTAGTAAATTGGTTGTGATATCATTGAGAGAGCCCTCTCAGCCTAGTAGGGCTACCTACTAGGTCAAAGTGTTTTGTGGTTACATTTGCTGGTCTCCTTCTCAACCTTCAGAGAAGTGGTGGAGTGATAACATCTTGGTGTCGTTTCCGGGGAGCGAGGTGACATATCTCCCCGGGAAATAATGAAAATGATTAGATCTTATTGTTGATGGTGAACAGTGATTAGGAACAAGAAGGATATGCATCATTCACCTGACGACTCCAGTTTCGAAGAATCAAAAGGTTCAAAATTTTCATGGCGATTCCACTTTTCAAGAACTGGTAGTCTGAAGAGCTTCTTGGTGACTTCATTATTGTCAAAATGGATTCAACTGCTCGAAGATATGCTCCTATGAATCGAGCTCATATTCTTGGTTTTCTGAATCATATTCCTTTTATAGATTGGCAAACAAGACTACCAAAGTTTAAATGTCAGAACATAGAAGATGCTAGTTTTCATTTGGTCAAATTTCATTTTCATATTCATAAACTAAAGATTGAGATTCCTAAAGATTGGTTGATGAAAATGTTCATGGCTACCCTGGAGGAAAAAGGGAGATCATGGTATGAAGGTCTACCATCTGCTATTTTATATTATCTAAAGGAATTTCATTCATTTTTCTTTCAAAATTATCAAAGCTCTAATTATTCCTTGTCGATGATTGATAATTGTTGTGAGATTTTTGAAAATTTCAATGAGTTTCTTGAAAATTTGTATGGGGATGAAGAGTTTCTAGATGATGAGATCATAGAAGCCCTTCATGATTTTTCCTCCCAGCAAGAATCAATAGCTTCCTACTTGGATGAAACAGTCTGGGACCAAAAATGAGAAATGCCTATTCCCGATCCTAAAAATGAAAATCATCGAGCCAATAATTACTGCTGTAAAACTCAGGTTTCTCCTCTATTTGAAGATGAAATAAATCAGCTCCTAAAAAGGCATGTTACAACCCAAGCTAATGCAGGTTTGCAGTGTTCATATAGTTAAGAATGTGTTAGTGAAACTTCTTCCATTATTGAAAATGAAAATCTGAGTTTAAATGATGACAGTCATGAGACTGATGAAACTATACAAGAAATTGTTGTGAGTAAGCAAATTTGTGATGATGATTTCCTGCAAGGAGGTCAAATAATAGAGACCGTTGTCTTTCATGAAGAGGATAGGGATGTCATGTTTGACAATATTGAAGAATTTTTTCTGTTCAAGGATGATATAGACTATGAATTTGAGGAGTATGAGCCTAAGATAGACAGTGTGCAAGAGATATACTCAGAGTTGCCCATGCTTCATGAATTTGCAGCCAACACTTAGATAGCAGAAGGTCATACTTTCCTATGCCTTCCTATTGATCAACAACCAAGTGTTATTTCATATTAGAATGAAGGGCATGCTTGTGTTTTTTTTGGTTCTCGAGACGAGGTAAAATTTCAAATTATTGAAGATTTTTACATTGATTTGTTGCAGTCAATAAGGATGATATTGTTTCTTGAATTTATGTATCAGGAGGACATTTTTAGTGGACACTTGGAGTGCCATAGTTTTTTTTTTTTTTCTGCCTGCTCGAGGAAATTTAGAGCAACATTCAAGTAAGTAGCCATCTAATGGATTGGTTACACTGGAAGGATCACTTCACATGATTGTACATATGTCTTTAGCAGGAAAGTGGTTGTCATCAAGATTTGAAGCCCTCAAGTCTCAGTGATATTCTTCCATCAATAAGTTTTGTAAGTTTTTATTTCAGTCAGAGTCAGTCAGTTTATCATGTCAAGTTTTCAGTATTCAATTTTTTTTTTTAAATTTTGACTCCATGCATAATGGATAAGGCTACTTGTTCTACGTTGTTCTTGACACCTCCAAGGATATTCCATCCCCAGCTAGAGCCAATGTTAGTGTCAGACTTTACATCCTGTCACCAGTGATCAAATGGGCTCTTATCATGTCTTGTTAGGGTCCCATAGTCAATTTTTTGTCATTTCATTAGGTCTTCAAGCAAAAATTTGGTCACTGGGTATTAGGTCTAGGACTATTTTCCACTCCTTCCAAAATTTTTAATTGCTGGTCCATGTCATCACTCAGCTGAGTGTATCATAATTAAGCAATTATCATCATCATTTTAGTCATCACCATCATGATTTCATTCATTTCAGTGTCTCCATTAGGTCATTAGGGTTTCAAGGTCACCAAAACTGTCATTTCATGCATAAAATCCAACAATTGGAGAAGTGGTGATAGACAAGTTTATTCAATAAAATTTTATTTCAAAAATGTAATTTTATGTGTCTATATGTAATAATTACTTCATGTTCCTAAAGCTGCAGTTCAAGTTATGAAAAAGTTGAAGGTTCCAAAAGTTTCAGTGTTTCAAAGAAGCCATAACAGTCGAAGGTTACAATGTCTAAGGTTACAAAGTTTAGAAAAATAAATCCATGGTTGAAAAAATGATATGTGGGGCCCATATTCACTCAAAGGGAGTCATTTCATGTTTATAATAAAGCCAAAAAGATAAATATGAAACTCATTTGCAGCCTTATGTTCTCCTAGCATCGAGCTCATCCCTCATTATGGCACGAAATTTTCATTTTTTACCTCACATTGGCAAAACCTCCCTTCGTTGTGCTTAAAAAGCCTTCGCTGCACTTCTAGAAGAGAAACTCTGCACTTAGAAAGCCTTCACTGCGCTTTTGGAGGAAATATGATGCGCATAGGTGGCCTTCGTTGCGCACGGGGAAGAGTTGTCCAGAATTCAATTTTATCACTAAAATTTGGTTTTTGAAGGTTTATCATCATTTGTTTCAGTCTCTGAGATTCTTCCAAAGGTAACTGAAGCCTTTCATACCCACCCGCCCCCCCCTAATCATGGTTTATCAATAGAAATTAATGAAACAATTTTCCTCCTAGGGTTTTCTTGAAGTTTGTGGTTTTTCTTCCCTTGACTTAAATTGTTGAACCAAACCTTATCTTCCTTTCTCCTACACCTATGTTTTCTCTTTATACATCATTTCCATCCACTATATAACTATGTCCCTTCATTTCCATCACTCTCCCTACAAACCTTGGCCCTATTCTGCCATTTTGGGCAGTTTTCCTAGCTAGGACCGTGTTTGAAATTCCTAGCCCGTTTCCCCTCACTCATTACAGTCCATTTCACTCCCTAAAGATCCCTAACACCGCTGCCCATCTCCCTAAATTTTCCTACTCCTATCCCCCTTCCATAACTCCCTCATTTTATCCCTTTTATTCCCTCATGTTTGTTGGAATTAATGCTTACATCCTATATTTAAGATGTTGGTTTTTGATGGTTGATAAATTCTCTCAACCTCTCCTTCTAACTTAGGAATAAGTTAGATCTGGAAAACTCTATATAATAGAGTAATATGAATGTAATTTGTGTGTGTGTTTTTAATGCATACACCTTAGTGTGAATATATGAGTGCTTTTAGTTAGTTTTATCGTGGTATCGAAGCTTCAAGATCATACTGGGATTGAGAGAGAATGTAATTTGTTGCGCAGAGAGTGTGATTATTTTTTACTCAATAGTGTGTTATTTTGTATATAAAAGTCTGGATTTTTGGCCAGTCAAACCTGTAGAGTAGGAGAGGACATCATGATTTGTGTGTGGAAAGTCACACAACTCATGACCAAAAATACGGGACATTTCATGTGTGCTTCCGAATTTTTGCAGGTAGGCAGCCAGATCTCGGTGCTGAGAGAAGACATAGAAATCCAGTTTATAGACTATCCTTCAGATCCTATGTGTATGCGTGGTGGATTTCGGTGTTGAGAACTTCTGGACTGGTGTATAAATTTGGGAATTCATAAGATGAAGCGTAGTTTCAGTCTTCAGGTGAAGTCACGGTCTTAATTTTCCAGCCACTCAACCACTATGTTTAATGCTGCGTTCTGGGACTATTCGATAAAATGTGGGAAAAATGTGTCATTGTCTCCGAGGGCCGCCGTATACATTAGAATGGCTCCCTTGCAACTAAATAAGGAGTCTCTGAAAAGAGCATTATAAATGACTACTGCAATGATTCTCATGTTACTTCTGGAATTGGGCATTGAAACTTTTGTTCGCCATGGACTATTGGGAACTTCAGGATATCATACTCTCTATGATTGGTATCAAACCGTTGAGAGTGAGCATTTTCCTGATCCAACTGGATTAAGAACTAGGATGGAGCAATGGACATTTGGACTATATCCTACGTGCATCAAGTATTTAATGTCTACCTTTGATGTTCCAGAGGTTATTGTAGTTACACGGAATACTATTTACAATAATGGAATGCAGACTCTTCCCCGTGGATTCAAACTCATATATTTTGTTTGTATTTTTATGTATTTCTGGGTTTTTTCTACCCCAGTTGTATCATTGGTTTTTGGCAGCTATTTATACATTTGTATCAATTGGCTTCATGTTCATAAAGATTTGAGAGAGCTTGCATGGAGCTGTAATGACCATGGAAAGAGGCTTGGACACCATTTTCAAATTCTACCGTTGATATTGTCATGTTTGAGAATTCGTTAAAGGAATGACTCTTGGGTCCATCTGAGAATTCGTCAAAGGACTGATGCTTGGGTCTGTATGTGAGTTAAGAACTTGTGCTAATTGAAGACCGACAGGACCTGATCATGTTCATGTTGTTGTTTGGAGTGGAGTGTGTTTGGAGTGGAGTCTCGTAAGGAATATCCCTGATTGTAGCTGAAGATCTGTGATGATGATGGCATAAGTAGCACAAACACTTCCAACAAGAATAAATATTTTTGCGGGTGACTGAGTTCTATGGTTGAATCTGGCATGTTGAAATCTTTGTGGTTTAGTAGTATTATAAATTGTTTGTGAATTAAGTGAGTATGAATTTTCAAAATTAGATAAAAAGGTCATGATGTAATAGTTGAATCTAGATACATTTCATATTTAGACTACTCTTCTATATAACTAGCGAATAGAGTGGTTGGCATCCATGTATCTCGGTAGATGGGAGCTCATCCATAGAATGACTAGTAGTTCATCTATTGCAAACATGTAATCAATTGTGTTTGAAGATATCGAGTGGAAGTAAGGTTCAATATGGATGGTTGTCTAGATAGTATGGCAGTTGTGGATCTAGGGAAGGATCCCTCATTCGTTTAAGATGTGGAGTGGTCTTCTAATGAGGTTATGCGACAACTTGGGACGCTTTTCAGTAATTGACTTCGGGAGGTCCTTGATTCAGGAGTTCAAGAGTCGAACTCGGGAATCCAACTTGCCAACTACACCTTTACGAGGGTTATGAGGCAACTTGATGGAGCCTATACTGAAAAGCTAAATAATAATTGTGTTTTCAATAATTTAAGCATTAAGAGGGGATGTTGGAATTAATGCTTACATCCTATATTTAAGATGTTGGTTTGTGATGGTTGAGAAATTCTCTCAACCTCTCCTTCTAACTTAGGAATAAGTTAGATCTGGAAAGCTCTATATAATAGAGTAATATGAATGTAATCTATGTGTGTGTTTTGAACGCATACACCTTAGTGTGAATATATGAGTTCTTTTAGTTAGTTTTATCACTGTTATCACTCATAATTTTGTGAGTCATTACTTGACATGGTCATACAATTCACTCCTCAAAATGGTAAGGTCTCTTTAAAAAATTTTCAAATTGGCATAGGAAATTTCATTTTTTCATATTTAACCTATCCTAAGTTTCAAGACCACCCTCATTTCATCTCAAAATCACCTCCATATAGGTCACATCATGTCTCATCAGTCATCATTTGCTGTTATTTTTCATTTCCCAAGAATTTAAATCTGAAAAGGTCACTTTAGACAAGAATCCTTACTTCCATAGCGAAACTGCCTAGAAATACACTAACTACGCTACGAAAAGAGGGTTTTATGTTTTCAGAATGCAAGATTTTCTGATTTTATACATGTTTTTAGAATGCAAATTCTGGATAGCTGGAGATGTTTTTCAAAAACCCAAGAGAGGTTTTTCTTCAAGACATAGTGACCTACAAAACCCTCCTTCAGTTTTTAAATATATATCAAGGATAGAGAGAAAATATCTCATCTCTAAACCCTATGTTTTCAGAAAAAACAGAGTCATTTTAGTGATGAATAAACTTGCTAAAGGTGAAAAGGATGTTTTTTGAAGAGGAAGAACCTCAAGGCTCTTAAATTGAGTTTGATTATGTTTTAAGAGGTTAATGACATGTTGAAGAACAATTTTATACATCTTTAGGTTACTTTTTTGAGGAAAAGTCAAAATCTGGAAATTGCACAGTTTTCCATAGTTTCGTAGCGTTTCCTAGGTTTAAAGCCAGGAAAACGCTACGAAAAAACCTATAGCTATCTTTTTGCCTTTAATACCACTTTTTGTGGCCTTCAAGGAGAGGAAATGATAGTGATGCGGTGTCAGGTCATGATGGACACCCTGGAACAGTCAAAGAGTAGAAATTTTGAGTGCAAAAGCTTTTTTTGGATGTTACAAAAGCACGCTACGAAACTGCCCTGTTTTCGTAGCGAATTTTTTTTTAAGGTTTTTGAGAAAATGAAAAAGTATTTTGGAAATATGAAAGAGGTTTTTTTCAGCACATGTCCATCTACAAAAATATCTCTCAGTTTCTGAAAATCCATCAGGGTTTGGAAATTATACACTCATATTTGAAGCCTATTTTTCAGAATTTTCACTAACCAGATTTATGAGAAAACTGTAAAAATTTGACTTGGAGGAGGTCCAGCTCAACATCCAAGTGGAATAGTGACACATCATCACTATAGTACACTCATAACATTAGTTGGTTTCAGTTGATAAGGGTTATTAAATTGATTTTTTGAACTATTAATGAAATACGAGTCCTTTTTGTATTCAAACTTTGAAAAATAGAAATATCCCTAGGAAGTCTCCAAGTGATAGAATCATGTTCGAAATAGGTCTCTGACTTCGGAATTCGAAGCTAGCAAGGTGGAATATCATTTTTATGAGTCCTCATTCTATAAATTATTGAGTTTTAGAGTTATAAAGGGTTGGGATATGTTATGGCTGACTGCTACTATTGTAAACAAGGGTTTTGATCAGTAATGGAGAGTGGCTATTGGTTTCATCCTTCACCTGAGATTAATTTGATACCTTCATGAACAATTTCCTATGTATATTATTACTTTCTGTCAATATTTTAATGTTTTATTACTTAGAATTATTGCTTTTCATGCTCTGACTTCCTTTCAAAAACTAAACTATTGGATATCTTTCTCAATGTCCTGCTTTCAGTATCTTAATGTTCATTACTCATAATTCATGCTTCTCATGCTCTGAATTCCTTTGAACATTTATATATTGAGTAAACCCTTTATTTGTGTATTCTACTTTTATTTAAGTATCTACATGCCTCAGCTTCCACAAGGAGAGCCTTTGTCATTAAAATCCCTGTCACTGACTCCATAGCCCAATGGTAGTGAGCCTTCATCTTTTCAACCTGCAAACATACAAAACCAAGACACAATTCATAGAGTTAGCCATCTATATTTATCATTAACCAATATCATAAATTATCCGTGAGAGAGCCCTCTTAGACTGAAGAGGCTAAGCTTCAGTAAAAGGGTAGTTTGAAATAGTTACACTAGGTTGTCTGATCAGCAGCCAATCAAGTAAAATTTTGGTGATAACACCTCCTATCATCTAGGGTTTCATCATGGAAGCTGATTCATCACCATCAGAGAAGAGAAAATATAACAAAGGGGGAAAGTTACCGAGGTTTGAGCCGTCCAACTGTAATGAAATAACTTCCTCACCATTCATTAGAAAGTGCTTTGAAGATGTCAGTTGTTTAGAGTTTTTTCAAAGAGTGGAGGAGGGAGGTTTTCATGAGCAACTCACAGATATGTTTGCCACCAATCTGAAGGGAGAAAAAGTCACCATTGCAGGGTTTGAGTCTCATATTATCAGTAGATTCCATATCTCATGCTATAAGGATACCAAACCATGGTGAATATTGGTTCAGAGGCATGGACCTAGACCTAGATAAGTACAAACCCTACTTCAAATCACAGTATAAAGGAGCTCATTCACACATTTTCCCATGCAGATATTTGAGGAGAGATATGCATCATTAATGAAGTTTATCATGAAAATTTTCACATGTGAGGGAAGGTTTTAAAGATTATATCAATACCACATTAGACTAATCATGCATTTCAAAGTTGTGAAGTCCCTCAATTTATGAAATTTCTTATATAGGAGTGTGATCAAGATGTCTGAAAAGGTGCGGGTGAAGAAAAAAGAGAATTATATTAGTCTCTTCCATAATAGTTTGGTGAAGATCATATTTCTCCATCAGTTGGCAGAAAATAACACGACATGGGATTCCTTCATTGAGGTAGCCCTACAAACTACTACACCAGACCAACAAAAAAACATGCCACCTACCATGTAGGAGATTGGTTCATAAAGCAAGGAAGAAGCAGTGATAAAGAGGCCTAGGCTTGAGGGCACTCATACATATCAGAGAGGCACAAGGCTTTTGTTTTCTCCTCGAAATGAGGAAGGGGCCAAGCCTACACCAGCAGAGCAAGTAACATCAGCACAACATGAGACATACATGCATAATGAGGAAGAATGTGATTTTGACCTAGTAGACTTGAAGGTTAGTGATGAGCCTGAAAACCTAGAGAGGGTTATCAAAGACAAATATTCACAAATCAAACAGCTCCAAGACAACTTGTTAAGGGAAAAATTCATCATTTATTTCTTAGAGCAAGAAAGCTAGCAGCTGAAGGCAAAATAACTTGTTTTGGAGAAAAATCAATTTGAGGCAAGTAAGCATGATGTGAAAGGTAAGCAGTGGATGAAATATATGAGCATGATGAGCATGAAAAATAGGTGATAAGAAAGAGGCCAAGAACCATGGGTATCAAAAGAGCTTTGTAGAAGGAAAAAGAGCAGAACCCTACAGAAGAAGAACTTATTTTTGAAGACATAATTGCAAATGAGATCAATAAGAACGGGGAGTTTTGGCTTGAGAAAGTCAACATCCACTTGGAGAAGCTCCTTGAAAAGGCCAACCAGGATAACAAGATTCATAAGCACATGGTTGACCACTATTATGCCCTAAATCATATTTGTAATATCAAGGTCAAACAACTACAAGCTAAGCTAAAGGAAACCCCAATCAGCCATGAGGAGAAGGGTAAGTTGGAATTACCTGTAGATGCCTCCATGATAGCAGAATAGACCTCATTTTTCACTTCTAGACCAATTTTGAGAATATTTGGAGCATTTTTTTTTCATTTTGGTGCATTTTGGTGCAATTTTGAAATATTAAGAAATTTCACTAAGTCCAAAAGTGGAGCAAGCTCACGCTGCGATTTTTCCTTAGGCCTCCAAATGTCATAAACTAAACATTTATAGAAATATCTTGGATTCCTCTCAAAACCAATTTTCTCATATTTTTGGTTGAAGGCTTAGATTTTGAGAAAAATGAGAAAAAGTGGTCAAAAATCAACCTTCTACCTCCTTTTTTGAATTTTGTTGTGCTTCTGGAGACACCTTGGGAAATGGCCTATAACTCAGTAAAAAATGGGTCATTTTTCATGCACAAATAGTCAAAAGACATCTGAATGCTCCCATATTTCCAGAACAGGTCTCATATTTTGATTTTGACTTCAGAAAGGCACTCAAAAATGGCCTCCAATAGTTCGTTTCACTTCTACAATTTTCTGCATTTTTCAAGAAACTTCCAATGTGTAATTTTTGACAATTTCCAGTTTCACTTTTGTAAAAGTCAAAAGGTCAAAGTAGATGAATGTAAATGGTCAAAAATTAATTTAAGTGGATAATATAGTGTTTATTAGATTTCTTATCCTCCATTTAATGCTTTGAGGATATGTCTCGTGATGGTTAGGAAACAGAGGAATTGGTTGAGTAACCTCCCTTTGTGTAGCAGACTTTGGATAGATGCATGAATTTGTCTTTTCTTGTTAGGAATTCAACCTCCAAGGGAGGATTTCAACCTCACTGGCTATATGAGGTGTTTTTTAATCAGTTTAAAAGGTTGTATGTTGTGGAATTGAGCCTTGGACACTAGTGTATTTGTGAATTTGGTAGGAACTAATAAACATAATTTGTAGCTATTGTAAAGAGATTCATGTGGTATGTGTTTTAGCATTATTTATTCTTCTGTAATCATATGTTTGAATATATTTTACCTTCCATTTCCATTTCCATGCCTTATGTGTTTGATTTCTAAGATGATAAACAAAATTCATTGATTTTGATGCTCTATTTTGGAGAAGCTTTCACATTTGTGTTCATTTTCTTCTGATATAAACGAATTCATGATATTCATGCTTGTTTTGAAACCCTATAAATATAATCTATACACAAAGATACCTCAAAATTTATAAAGTGTGTGTCTACCTTGCCCCATTGCATCTCTGCAAATATGATTTTCAGAGCCCTGACGTAGTCCTCGACCTATTTCACCATCCAGAACAAAACCATCAAATAAAAACAAACCCTAATATGAATACCTAGCCTAATATCTTTCATGATCCAATCAATTGGTTGTGATCTCATTAGAGAGCCTTCTCAACCTAGTAGGGCTAGATTAGTTCAAAGTGGTATGTGGTTACCTTTGTTGGTCTCCTTCTTAGCATTCAGAGAACTGGTGGAGTGCTAACAACTTCAAACCGAAGGTCCAAAACATACTGTATGAAATCCAAACAAAAAAATATATATATATAAATGTCAGGTGCCTCCAGGGCATTAAACAATCTACTAGTAATTTGTACAAAATATCTAACATTTAACTTAACTAGAAATTAGAATAGTAATCAACTGTTGCATATATGAGAAAGTTCAAATTACAATAATGAGATAATTATCATTCATAAAGATAATTGTAAACAACAATTATCAAGTAATATAATGAACCCATAAATTGGGTATCATGATAGAATTTACAGATATGCAGAGAGGGAAACCTTTTAACTTCTGAAAGAAAAATGAAAGAGAACAATTGTCTTCAAAATGTACCCTTAAATTTCCTCTCAAGAAGATTATCAATACCATTCAAAGGAAATTTTTTATTTACTTGTACCCAAGAAACTATTAAGAAATAAAGCCTAAAATAGGAACATAAATCTAGTTCAAAACCTTGATTCATAGCTTTAATCAATTGAGACCATTTGAGGAAAGAGAAAGAAACAGTGGAACCTGGAAAAAAAGATATTTCCAAAAGGGGTTAGATTTAGTGGAACCATGAATCGAACCGCAGTAAGGAAACATTTGCAGATGGACCAAATCTCTCACCTCTGAAGAAAAAAAAATTATCAAAATATGTCGCAGTCACATAAAAATTATAACCAACACTGTACCTGGAAAATATAAAATAGACCCAAATAGAGGAACTCCAAAAGGTAATTGGACTCTTGGTAATGATAGAGGTTATGCCTGAGTGGGTGCATCAAAGGAACTACAGATCACAGTGGGAAATCCTATCACCAAAGTAAGAGTAAAATACAAAGATAAATTAGGGTTTTTTATAGAACATTAACAGGGTTGTGAAAAGTTGCAAAGGAAGCCAAGAAATCGTATTATCGGTATGGAAATGCATGCCCCATGTGCCATAAAAATCAAAATCTTAAAGTTTCGTCCTCCATGATATCTAAACACCATAAATGAACCATCTATATAAAATTTGAAAAAAAAAGTATGGGTGAAATGTGAAGGTGGCTACAGGATTCACAACTCGCCGAGGAGAAAATTGGTAGAATATGAGACGGGCGAAGATTTTTAGAGCCACTACATCAGAATGGAAAATTGAAAATTCTCATAGGGGACCCGAGACAAAAGCAGTTACCACTAACTGCCCTGTCAAACCTACACCGTCTGATCGAAAACCCTTTGCTTGTATAGCTAGGATTAGGACATTTTCACCCTCAATATTGATCAATAAAGACAGCTGATGAGAGCTCCAGTCTCTATAGGTTTCTCTAGAGTGGGGTTTACAAAGTCCAAGATCTCAATTTACGTTATAAGTTAAAAGAGTGCCAAGATCATAATAATCAAATGATCACATAATTATGTTATACATAAATGAATGAAGAGCCTTAGCACTAATGTAACAAAGGGTTAATATATGCTAAGGTTATTTTGTTATAACAAGGTGTTGAAGCCTCAAAAATCGCTGCTACAACATTGGGGGATAACCACCCGGTCCAGACCTTAATACAACTCCTTTTCCATTTATGATAGTGGCTCCGACTGGTTTAACTAGGTCCAGTTACCTTTTCCCTATCACTATTGGTTTATGATGTATCCTTAACTACCAATAGACAGGGATATCAGATCAATTCTTCTTGCTGATCAGGCAAGAGAATGACCCTTAAGCTGATTTGGGTTCAGCCAACCCACAACTAAGATTTTGCCTCTTCGAGAAGAGGACTTAAAAGAATGTAGAAATTAATCTAAATGCAAACTTATTCTATAGTGCAAGAAAAAGAAACTAATCTAAATCCTATCTCAATTAGGTAGATGAAAATCTAACCCAACTAAGAGCAAGATGATTAAATAATGAGAATTAAAATATGTATGGTTTTAAATTAATGTTAAGCTAACGAATAAATTCAATTATCTCACATTTGTGAGTACCAAAACACATTCTATTGAGACCATTTGACTGAAATAATAAATCAACAACATTCTGGAATAAATTCACAAAAATTGATATCGATTATCATATCAGTCAAACTAATAATTAAACGATAACATGTGGAAGAAATTCACAACACATTACTATTTAATAAATCAGTTTTATAAGATAGATTTATGAGTAATGGCTACTCAGAAATCAGAGTGTAATTCATAAGAGCAGGGACACATAACAATTTGAGACAAATTATCCATATCAACAGAAATGCCAAAAACATGAATAAAATGAAACAACAATTTTATTAACATAAAAATGAAGCTGATATTTGTCACAGAAATGCCAAAAATACCAGTTAATTGAATCTGCTTCTCTGATCCTGGTTTCTAACAGTACTTTACATTATTTGAATTTTTTCTTTCAATACAAGAGCTGCAGAAATGCAAACTCTGCCCATCATGCATAATTCAAGATATAAAGAATAAACCCTCATTAATGTTCAGATCTGAAATTTTCTCTCCTCCCCATCTACAACTCTAAATCTCTATTACAGAAATGCTTTTAGAAGTCTGGAATTGCAGAGGAGAGCAGCCCCTTTTACATTTTTCAATCTGCAATTTCTAATCCTTCCAAAAGTATTTTTAGAAGAGAGTTTGTTGAAGAAAAATTTGCCCAATCCAATTTTAATTGCTCAAAAATTCCAATCTTTTAATTGCTGGAGTCTCCTCATTGATTGAAATCTTTTTCCTCAATATCTCTTCTGTTGTTTTTCCTACAAAAAAAAATTAAAATGAATTAAGATGCAACAATAAAATCCAAATATTATTTCTATCATTAAAACAAATCCAATCAAATTCTATTTAAATAAATAAAAAGGAAATTTGAGCTTCTTATTGATACTCATAACGATCTTAATTAACCAAGGATATATTGATGCATGAATCTGCAATTTAGAAGAGGCTGGGCAAATGAAAATGAAGAAAACAAAACTCAGAAAATTGATTTTATTTTTAGAAATTCGGAGCTTGATCTTCTGCCTGATTTTTGACCCAATAAATGATCAAATCTATTATTGAAACCTCCTCAGAAATGTTCTCCTTGATTTTCTCTTTCCAATGAGCCGTCCTAGGCCTCATTTGGTCAAGTAAAACTCAATCTATGAGTCTCCAAAGTTGATAAGTCAAATCTGAAATAAATCTGGAAATTCTGTTGCAGAGCTAAAAAATCAAAATTTTAATTAAAATCTAATCTAAAATTAGATTCTAATTATCTAATAGTTAATTCTAATTTAATTCTTAATTATAAACTAAACTAATTATTTAATAAATATTAATCTAACTAATTAATATAATTAACTATTCATAAACAAATTAATCTAATTAATAATAAATCTAATCAAATTAATTCTATTTTAAATATTTAAAAATTAAATTAATTATTAAACTAAAACTAATTTAACATTATATTAATCTAAAACTATTCTATCACTAATACTAACTTAACATTAAAACTAACCAATTACTAACTAACTTACCTTACCATAATACTAATATTATATTAATTAAAAACTAATGTATTATTAACAATTAATTTAAAACTACACTAAAAACAATTTAACATTATACTTATTTAAAACTAACTAACACTATACCTATGACAAACTAACACTACATATTTTTAAACTAACATAAGACTAACTTACCACTACTAACATTCATATTCCACTAACGTTACTACTTAACACCATCGTATGAAATGAATGCGATTCAATCGCATCAGATAAATGTGACTCAATCGCATCGGGGCTAACGAGCTCAATCACATCGGGTGTAATTCATTGCATCGGGGTTTCTTAAAATATGTAGCGATTGAAATTCCCGATGCGATGTTCTAATTTTATTTCTAGTTTTTATATTTTGTTTTTTTATTTTAAAATATATTTTTTATATTAAATTTATTGTTAAACTAAAACTAACCTAATATTAAATCAATATAAAACTAAACTAACCTAATATTAAATTAAACTAAACTAACATTTCATTAATATTGACACTATCCTAACACTATATTAACTCAACACTAACGTACTACTAACACTAACACTAATGCTAAACTAACATTAGAATACACATTATAATAATCTACCTACACTAAAGCTCCAATACCACTTAACATTAAAATAATGCTAAACTAACACTACCTTATGCCTTTAAAACTAACATTAAACCATTTCCCTTATACTCACGTGTGAGTCAGTTGAAAGAGTAAGGCATGCGTCATCGCAATCGGCCATCGGAAGGGTGAGGGTCATCGAAGTTTTTTAGAAATGCACCCGATGAAAACTTCCGATGCGATGTTTTATTTATTATTTATTTTTTATCAAATTTTATTTAATTAAATTAATCATATAATAATTAATTTAATTAATTTTTTAATGTTAAAAATTAGTTTTTAGTTTTTTGTTTAATTTTATTTTAGTGATGTTAAATTAGATTATGAATTTATCTAAGATGATGATTTGTCTAAATAAATTACAGCCACTTTGTCGTTTTAGATTTATCGAGATTTTTTGAGTTTAGATTTATTTGAAAATTGGAGTAAATTATCGAAATTCCAATGCTTCGTTATTTGGCTGTATAAGTAAAAAATGAAAAAATATTAGTCATAACTAACTACGGATTAATATTTTAAACTAAATGCATTATTGAACTAATTAAAAAAAATGAAATATTGTACATTTTATGCAATTTTCTAACCCAGATGACATAACTGATTAGAATTTCAAAGGAGTGCTATTTACAAACCGGTTGACCAAATGAGACGAAACAAGCGTCAACAGGAAGCTTATAAAAAATCGATTTTAACCAAGCAACCAAAACAAGAATCTAAAGAAAATGAAAAATTAACAAAATCGTAAGATAATTGACTTAATAAAAATTCTAAAAGGTGTTTAGCCAAAAATTTTATACAAAGGGTCCCCATTATTTGATGTGAACAAGTTAAAAATGGGGGGGTTGTTGTACCGTACAACAATTGGCGATTCACTGGAAGAAACAATTATTTCTGTTTGATATAAATGAAATTTTCTCAAAATTAAGGTAAAAATAATTAAAGAAAAGAAAATTATTTTTGGAATGCTTGACTAGGTTCATTAATCTGAATAAAAGCAATAATCATCTTACTGTAATTTTCTTCAAATTCCTCATAAATTAAAATATTTCATAACTCTATATCAGTCCTTGATTAGTTGTAGAGATAAAGCAGGGGCACTTTACAGCTTAGCTTTTAAAATGTACTCATTTGTCACAGGTAGAGCCACTGCTGCCAGCAAACATCTATAGTCTCGACAGGGTTACCTTTTAATCATGAATGATTCAGAATCCTATCTATTTGAGAATTATTGACCTAGAGATAAATCCATTTATATATGTTTATTTTTTTATTTTATTTTTTATTATTTTATTATTTTATTTTTAATTCTTAAAAGTCATTGTCCTGGTTTGGTAACCAGATAATTGACAATGCCATTCACTGGTTATAATTGAACTGAACAAGCTGGCTCGTGATGAGACCCCTTGTCTTACAATTGTTTGCAATTATAAGCCATTACCCTGGTTTGTTTAGCAGTGTTGGTAATGTCAGCCTATTTTTCCCCTATGATCATGGTAAGCAGGCTCCTGATGAGATCTCTTATCTTTTAAGTTTTAAATATATTTTTGGATTACACTCTAGAAAAATAAAACTCTTTTAAATAGGGAGAATCATTAACTCCTTAAGAGTTCAGAATGACAATTTCAGAGTTAAAAGTGCTTTGCTGTAAAGTGTCTTTACTTGGTTAAAAATAACTTTTGTTGACTGATAATAGAATTTTGAAAGATCTTAATAAAGTATTGAAATCTCGAAATAATTACAATTTTGATGAAAAAGAAATTTCTTAGATTTCATGATACTTCGTCAACTTCTCTTGTTTTGTAATCTCTTCCTTAAGTATGTCTACCTTTATAATAAGAAAAACAAATTTTGCTAAGAGATTTTTAAGAAAAAGCTAATAGGAGACTATTAACAATTTTTCCTATGTATGCCAACCATTGTTAAGTAATAAGAATGCCTTCCATATAAATCATGGCAAAGTCACCGAAATCAAAACTAACAACCAAAGGAAAATAATTCTTAAGTTAAAGTGAGAAAAGAAATCAGCAAACAAAAATAAAAATGAAGCAATTAAAAAGTGGAAAGGAAAATCCAAGTTTTTGAAATACAAACTCTAACAAGAACGTTTATACCAATGTCTCAACAATATGGAGTAAAATAAAATAATCATGTAATCATTCCTTCCTATGTCGAGATCCAGAAAACTTATACTTTGCAGGGTTGTAAGTGTTTTAGGCTGTAGATAGCAGTGATCATAAAATTCAGCCATAATGAAAAATTTCTGTCTGATGTCAATCTTTTTGTTTCAAAGCATCATCTTAATCATTTTCTAATAAAAATGAATGCTTAAAGAAACAGATTAAAGGTTCAGAAACTTTCTGGTGTAGCTATTTCAATGAGGATTATCACTGCTTCTTGAAATTAAGCAAGGAGAAGAGTATGGACTTCGAAAATATGATCAGGCGGAGGATTGGAAGCTTTTATGAAGAGCTGCAAAACAGATTTATGTATCAGAAAAACAAAACTGAAACTAAAGTAACGAAATGGAAATAAATGAAAGTGGGTACATGAATCTTACCATTGGATGATTGCTTTTGATCTTACCTGAAAGGTATCAATTTTTCCAAACTAGCTGACTTCTTATTTTAATTAACATTAAAAATATGAAGAAGGTAAACTAAACAAAATCCTATAGCTCAAAATCATTATTTATTTTATTTAAACTAAAGCAAGCAGTAAAATGTAAAAATGAAATGCTTTGTGTTCAAGGGAATTGAATTTAAAACAAATGCATCAGAAATGAGATTAAGAATTTGCAGTGATGAATATTCTCAAAATATTATAAGCTCTATACAAATTCCATGATTTTATAAATTGTCCAGAATTAAGACAAAATTTAAGATAATGAAATTTAAAATAGAGAGGTCTTGAATTTCATATTTAATTATGGAATTATTTAAAAACTGAAATATATGAGAAAACAAAAGGATTTGAATATGCTGCAAATTTGTCATCAATCGCTTTAAATTAACCCAATACCTTATCGGATGATTCCTATTGCATGCGTTGAAATTTATCGCATCAGGGGTTGCAGTAGCAAATTGCCGATATGAGATCATGCGAAAAGGATATATGTGATGAGATTGAGCGATCATACCATCAAAGAAATGTTGTATTTAAGATCGGGAACCGTCATGTCGCAAAATGCACATTGCTCATCGCATCTCGCGATTTGTATTTTGAGCATTGCACATTGCGCATCACATCTCGGAATAATGACATAACCATGAAAAATGATGAAGCGATTGCGATATTGGCAATGCGATGGATGATGTGGCTTTCGGAATTATGATATGAGCAATGAAAATGCGATGAGCAATATTGATATCGGCATATCAGAATGTTGGAAAATAGTCAAGTTGGAAATGCCAATATGATTCTTGCGGTAGCAGTGATGAGTAATCGGCGATTAATAAAAAGTAGTAGAGATAAGAAATTGGTGATGAATTATCACATCGCAACTTTTAAAATGAGCGCAAAAGGATGTGTTCAATTTTCTTCCCGATTTGCAATTTGCGATTGAACTTATCGCATCAGAGGTGCTTTTAAAATTAATCCTTGACTAATTTAATAATTTGCGATTTCTACTTTAACTTTATTGCATCGGAGTTTTTTGCAAATGGATATATCAAAATGAAGTTTCTCCGATTTGCGATTATCGATTGAGTTCATCGCATCAGAACTTTTTGAAATGAATGAATCAACTGTGATAGGATTCTGCCGAAATGCGATTGCGATTAGACTTCATCGCATCGGAACTTTTTAAAAGTTTGACCTTTTAACCAATTGTGATATGATTTTACCAATTTGCGATTGTGATTTGAACTTTATTGCATCGGAGTTTTTGCAAATGGATATATTAGAATGTAATTTCCCTGATTTGCAATTGCCGATTGGGTTCATCGCATCGGAACGTTTGAAATGAATTAACCTTATGTTAAATGTGATATGCGCGTTTGCTATCCATTTCATCGCATCAGAACTTTTTGTAATGAAAAACAAACCTTTCAATTTATTCCAATGCGATATGTGATTTGATATTTTATGAAAAATTGAATGATGTAACACATCGGAGATCTTGCATCGAAAATATGAAAATCAAGTTGGAACATTTCTAATATGAATCTTGTGATACTGTTTTGAATTTCAATTGGATTTTATAAATGATTGAATGAAAGCAAAGTTAAAGAATGCTACAAATTCTAATGAATCACAAAATAAAATTTCCCTGAATTTGTTGCCAATTTGAAATGGATTTGCTGCTTACTTCAAGTTTTGAAAACAAATGAAAACCTGCAAATAAAATAGAACAAGAATTAAAAATAAACTAAGTAAAAGAGAAACTAATAATAGATGAAAATGAACTTGTAAATGCGTACCTGGAAGGAAATTGTTTGTAGATTTACCTTATGAATCTTCCAATTCTTCCTTCGATTTATCAAAATTATAACTTTGTTCAAACTTATCTCTTATTTATTCTAAATCGGAGTGTGCAATCAGCCTAAATAAAATCTGTTTACTCATGTTCAAGAAATCTGAAACTCATAAAATTCACAAGAAATAAATGTGAAAATAGGCTTCCTTTTGAATTGCAACAATAATTATTTCCTCTGCTCATTCCGAATTATTTTGAGAAAAATCTGTATTGTTATAGTGACTATTTAATAATTTCTTTAGTAAATAAATATGATGCGTATTACAACATCAGATAATAAACTAAAGGTCTGAATGGGATAAAGCCACTAATTGTGGAAAAATGTCAAAACAGATTTGAATGTGTGCACACAGCAAAATGGACATTCTAAAGGCCAGCTTAGCAAATTTCGAGGAAGATAATATGAACTTCATGTGATTACCACGAAAAGTTAGACTGAATAATAATGATTGAGTCAGAATTAAGCTTAACATAAATAGTCATACATTTCATGGGATAAATGCCAAGTGCAACCTCAATTGAATTTTGTCAATACATTATTCAAAAATAGGCAGAGATGTATTCATGGGTAGAGGTATTGCTGCGATAGATTTTGATTTAAAAATAGGAAGGAAGGATTAGAAATTTTATGATGAGGGGTAAATATTTCCTTGAACGTGTATATGATATGAGAAGAGCTGATTGCTTCCTTTATTTTTAATTTGCAGAATTATTAAAAATAAATTAACTACATAAAACAAACAAACTAAATTAATTCTACTCCTATTCTAACCATATACATGAAGTTGACTAGGTATAGTCATATTTCCAGTGTAACCATTTTCTCACTTTAATCCCTGCATGTATGTACAATTCAAATGTTAGAAATAAAAATAGAAATCTGATTGAACTAAGAAAATTAAATCTGTATGTAAAATGCACAGTTATTGTTAGCAACTTAATGAAAATCTCTTTCTCTTGAAATTTCCTTTCCAATTGGATACCAATTGGATCATAGAAATCTGGATGGATTTCTATTAAGGATTGGGAAATATTCAAAGAAAGAGATAACATGCCAGATTGTAAAAATACATTCTCTTGTTGATATTGCCTTTGGGAAGATAGAAGCTTTTGATAAAACATTAGCTTTGATTGAAATTGAAATATCAATAGCTTTTGATGTTCATGATTATAATATGAAACTTCAATTTCCCAATATGACAATGCATCAATTGAGTGTTCACTATTAAAGCGCTCAATATGCCAACGTAGAGTGTCAAAAATTTGAAAAATAAAATCAGAAAACAAATCTAAATTTGAAAGAAAAAATAAAATGAAATCCCTATTGGTACAACTAATGCTACAACACAATTGGGATTGTTTTGAAACAATTTCTTTTTCACAAGGATTGGCGAGAATAATGGAATTTGAATAATTGCCAATTCCAACTTGTGAATTAGAAAGAGAATTATGATTATGATCAAGAATGGGAATTTGATCATGATATGAATCATAAATTGGAATGTTTTCTTGAATGGTGAAATCATGAAGATAATTTTCTGCTCCAAAATGAGGATTAGTTGGAATAATTTCTAAATTGAAATGTTCCTCATTCCCAGATTTTATTTGAATTTTCTCATGAGGACTCTCTTTAGAAGAATAGAAATCGACATCCTCAATGTCAGAGTAATTATCATAAATGACTTCACAAGATTCTCTAGAATTCCCTTCAATCTTATCCAATATATCCAAACATGGAGGAACAAGAATTTCATGTTTATTAATGGCAAAAGAATGATCTTTATTTGCTTCTCTATCTTGATAAAAACTTAATGGTAATTCATTTAGATCAGCCTCTGTATTTTCTGAAATATCATTAACACCAAGAGGGGAAAAATTACCATCATTAAAAATATCAGGATAAAGGGAAAAATGTGAATCTGAAATAATGCATTTAAAAATGTTTCTGTTTGACAATTCTTGTACATTATGCTCATCGTAGATTTCATATTGTAAATTATTCCTTTGCGTACTCATACTTTTTTGAAGAAGATTGCTTTGCTGCTCTGATTTCAGCATTTGCTCATCATGAAAAGATTCAGAAATTTGTACAGCAGTTTGCATGCTATTATTTACTTTGATTGTTGCTTGCATTTGCTGATTTGCAATCTAATTTTCTGAATTTAATGCAGAGAAACTTTCAGATTCCAATGCAGGTCTTTCTCCAAAATTGCTGTTGTTGCCTTCTTGCATTTGATTAGAAATATTTTCCAAGCTTTGTGAAACCTCTTCATCGCAATTTATTTGCACACCCAAATTGGAATTCTCATTTATGTTAAAAGGGGATGGAACAAAGCTTGAACTAATTTCATATGGATCGGGACTAAGGGGAAGAGAATAATTATGTTCAAACCAATCTAGTGATTCTTCTTTCATAGGTTCATTTTTGACATTAAATTTTAAACAATTCAAATGAAGTCGAATATTAAAATCTCTAACAGACTCATTTTCATTTCGTAGATATTCAATTTCATCACATACCTGATCATAATCATAGTGGTCAAAGTCACAAATGAAAATTGTAACAAATTGATCTCAGCTGTGAATTGAGGCAACCGGAAGAGTTTTACACCAGTTTCTGGCTTCTGCCGCAAATGTGAGAGTAAAAATTCTGCATAAGATGCCTTCATCAATTCCTTGAAAATCATAATTTGAAATATTTTGAATAAATTGAAGGACATGATTAAAAGTAGAAGAATTTTTCTTACCATTGAATTTTACCTGAGACAAGATTCTTACCACTTCGGGTGGAGTATTGGAAGATGCACGTCCATGGATACAACTCCAAATTGGAAGTTTAAGAGGAGCCATCGTGATTGAATAAAATGTTAAAATTGAAAAGACTCCAACAGACAACAAGTTTCAGGCCCTCCTTCTAGCGCCAAAATGTTGAAGCCTCGAAAATCGCTGCTACAACATTGGGGGATAACCACCCGGTCCGGACCTTAATACAGCTCCTTTTCCGTTTATGATAGTGGCTCCGACTGGTTTAACTAGGTCCAGTTACCTTTTCCCTATCGCTATTGGTTTATGATGTATCATTAACCACCAATAGACAGGGATATCAGATCAATTCTTCTTGCTGATCAGGCAAGAGAATGACCCTTAAGCTGATTTGGGTTCAGCCAAACCACAACTAAGATTTTGCCTCTTTGAGAAGAGGACTTAAAAGAATGTAAATTTAATCTAATTGCAAACTTATTCTATAATGCAAGCAAAAAGAAACCAATCTAAATCCTATCTCAATTAGGTAGATGAAAATCTAATCCAACTAAGAGCAAGATGATTAAATAATGAGAATTAAAATATGTCTGGTTTTAAATTAATGCTAAGCTAACGAAGAAATTCAATTAGCTCACATTTGTGAGTACCAAAACACATTCTATTGAGACCATTTGACTGAAATAATAAATCAACAACATTCTGGAATAAATTCACAAAAATTGATATCGATTATCATATCAGTCAAGCTAATAAGTAAATGATAACATGTGGAAGAAATTCACAACACATTACTATTTAATAAATCATTTTTATAAGACAGATTTCTGAGTAATGGCTACTCAGAAATCATAGTGTAATTCATAAGAGCAGGGACACATAACAATTTGAGACAAATTATCCATATCAACAAAAATGCCAAAAACATGAATAAAATGAAACAACAATTTTATTAACATAAAAATGAAGCTGATATTTGTCACAGAAATGCCAAAAATACCATTTAATTGAATCTGCTTCTCTGATCCTGGTTTCTAACAGTACTTTACATTATTTGAATTTTTTCTTTCAATACAAGAGCTGCAGAAATGCAAACTCTGCCCATCATGCATAATTCAAGATATAAAGAATAAACCCTCATTAATGTTCAGATCTGAAATTTTCTCTCCTCCCCATCTACAACTCTAAATCTCTATTACAGAAATGCTTTTAGAAGTCTGGAATTGCAGAGGAGAGCAGCCCCTTTTACATTTTTCAATCTGCAATTTCTAATCCTTCCAAAAGTATTTTTAGAAGAGAGTTTGTTGAAGAAAAATTTTCCCAATCCAATTTTAATTGCTCAAAAATTCCAATCTTTTAATTGCTGGAGTCTCCTCATTGATTGAAATCTTTTTCCTCAATATCTCTTCTGTTGTTTTTCCTACAAAAAAAAATTAAAATGAATTAAGATGCAACAATAAAATCCAAATATTATTTCTATCATTAAAACAAATCCAATCAAATTCTATTTAAATAAATAAAAATGAAATTTGAGCTTCTTATTGATAGTCATAACGATCTTAATTAACCAAGGATATATTGATGCATGAATCTGCAATTAGAAGAGGCTGGGCAAATGAAAATGAAGAAAACAAAACTCAGAAAATTGATTTTATTTTTTAGAAATTCGGAGCTTGATCTTCTGCGTGATTTTTGACCCAATAAATGATCAAATCTGTTATTGAAACCTCCTCAGAAATGTTCTCCTTGATTTTCTCTTTCCAATGAGCTGTCCTGGGCCTCATTTGGTCAAGTAAAACTCAATCTATGAGTCTCCAAAGTTAATAAGTCAAATCTGAAATAAATCTGGAAATTCTGTTGCAGGGCTAAAAAATCAGGATTTTAATTAAAAATTTAATCTAAAATTAGATTCTAATTATCTAATAGTTAATTCTAATTTAATTCTTAATTATAAACTAAACTAATTATTTAATAAATATTGATCTAACTAATTAATATAATTTACTATTCATAAACAAATTAATCTAATTAATAATAAATCTAATCAAATTAATTCTATTTTAAATATTTTTATATTAATTAATTATTAAACTAAAACTAATTTAACATTATATTAATCTAAAACTATTCTATCACTAACACTAACTTAACATTAAAACTAACCAATTACTAACTAACTTACCTTACCATAATACTAATATTAGATTAATTAAAAACTAATGTATTATTAACAATTAATTTAAAACTACACTAACTTAAAACAATTTAACATTATACTTATTTAAAACTAACTAACACTATACCTATGACAAACTAACAATACATATTTTTAAACTAACATAAGACTAACTTACCACTACTAACATTCATATTCTACTAACGTTACTACTTAACACCATCGTATGAAATGAATGCGATTCAATCGCATCGGATAAATGTGATTCAATCGCATCGGGGCTAACAAGCTTAATCGGATCGGAGGTAACGAGCTCAATCACATCGGGTGTAATTCATTGCATCAGGGTTTCTTAAAAGATGTAGCGATTGAAATTCCCGATGCGATGTTCTAATTTTATTTCTAGTTTTTATATTTTGTTTTTTTATTTTAAAATATATATTTTTATATTAAATTTATTGTTAAACTAAAACTAACCTAATATTAAATTAATATAAAACTAAACTAACCTAATATTAAATTAAACTAAACTAACATTTCATTAATATTGACACTATCCTAACACTATATTAACTCAACACTAACATACTACTAACACTAACACTAATGCTAAACTAACATTAGAATACACATTATAATAATCTACCTACACTAAAGCTCCACTACCACTTAACATTAAAATAATGCTAAACTAACACTACCTTATGCCTTTAAAACTAACATTAAACCATTTCCCTTATACTCACGTGTGAGTGAGTTGAAAGAGTAAGGCATGCGTCATTGCAATCGGCCATCGAAAGGGTGAGGGTCATCGGAGTTTTTTAGAAATGCACCCGATGAAAACTTCCAATGCGATGTTTCATTTTTTATCAAATTTTATTTAATTAAATTAATCATATAATAATTAATTTAATTAATTTTTTAATGTTAAAAATTAGTTTTTTGTTTTTTGTTTTTTGTTTAATTTTATTTTAGTGATGTTAAATTAGATTATGAATTTATCTAAGATGATGATTTGTCTAAATAAATTATAGCCACTTTGTCGTTTTAGATTTATTGAGATTTTTCGAGTTTAAATTTATTTGAAAATTGGAGTAAATTATCGAAATTCCGATGCTTCGTTATTTGGCTGTATAAGTAAAAAATGAAAAAATATTAGTCATAACTAACTACGGATTAATATTTTAAACTAAATGCATTATTGAACTAATTAAAAAAATGAAATATTGTACATTTTATGCAATTTTCTAACCCAGACGACATAATTGATTAGACTTTCAAAGGAGTGCTATTTACAAACCGGTTGACCAAATGAGACGAAACAAGCGTCAACAGGAAGCTTATAAAAAATCAATTTTAACCAAGAAACCAAAACAAGAATCTAAATAAAATGAAAAATTAACAAAATCGTAAGATAATTGACTTAATAAAAATCCTAAAAGGTGTTTAGCCAAAATTTTTATACAAAGGGTCCCCATTATTTGATGTGAACAAGTTAAAAATGGGGGGGTTGTTGTACCGTAAAACACAAGGTTATAATCTATATAAGTTTCATGCGGACAATTAAAAAAAATAGAAGATTAACCATAATCTAACATTAACGCCACTCATTGGTCTATGATAATTGAAATAAATATGTGATCTATGAGTATTATGACTGGTGTAGTAATTAAAAATTTAATTTCCTTCGAATGAGTGGATGGTGGATGATATTATTTAAGCTCAAAAAAAGTTCGGGTATGTTATAAAATGTGCACAACCAAGTGCTCCAACAAAAAAAAAAAAATACATGTGCTGGTGGATGTTACAAGTGGTATCATAGCCAAAGGTTCAGCTCTGAAGCCTAAGGGCCAACCTAGAGCTGAAAACTAAACCCTTTAATAATCGTAAGGCTATGCCTTCTTATAGTTTTGTGTATAGATCAAATATATATAGATCCCTTGTTGAGGCTTGAAGTATATTAGCGACAACAACACTAGTATAACTGTTACATAGCAATTTGTCACTGTCCTTGTACTCCCCGTTCCTTGATCCTGGAGGACCCATACAGTGACCCTTTTGTACTTTCCAAGCATGGAATACATACCCCTGAACCACATTTTGTCTACCAATTCATCTCCCTTTACAACTTTTCTAGAAGATCCTTATAAAAGCTTGGTTTTCAAGGTCAGCGCTTTCTCTCAGTGTCTGACCTACGCCAATAGCAGAGATTTGCACTGAGACCGGTGCCGATTAGCGCCTTGTCTTAATTTCAGGCCTGCAACGATCCTCTTTTGAAATAGAAGCGAAGCTTCTGAGACTAGAAGCTTCGCGAGGTGGCGAGCTGGAAGTTTGTTTTGAGGACATGGTCGAGGAATTCCCCTTTGGGCTTCATTTTGCCATGAAATAGGAACTACTCCAAATGATAAGCTCTTTTCCAATTATTTGAGGGCCCATAACCTCCTCCTCCATTGTTATATAAGAGACCTCCTTCACCTTTGTTTCCTTAGTTAGGGGGAGCTGAAGAGTTGCAGCTAGAGATTTAGAGTTGCAGTTAGCATAGAGAGAAGAAGAAATCATAGCTTTAGGAGAATAGTTCATAGTGTGATTGTTTTTGTGTGTTGGGAACATAGTGAGATCTTGGAAATTTGTGTATGAGAGTGTTGCAAACGTGCTTGGATACAGACCTGCCGAAGGAGAGCCTCAACATCAAGGCTTAGTTGTAAACTCCCCTTGTCTTTATCATAATAAAATGCAACTGATGTTTATCTTCCACTTTTGTTTACATTTATAATGAGATTTCTAGCATTCCTTGATCAGTTAGATAGGTTGTAATTGTTTTATGTTTGTCGTGATTTTATTCTTGTTATGGTGTCTTGACTGTCGGTACAGGTAATCGAACGTTGGCAGTAGCGTGTATCGAGCTTGAGAAGAGAGACAGATCAAGAAGCTTCGATGAAAGGCAACAACATAGAATCAGAACAAGGTAGGTCATTTTCCTTGCTCTGAATTTCATTTACAATCTAGGAAGGTATATGTAAGTATGTTCCCGTAGTTGCTAGACCCACCCTAGGGATAGAGGGATCGCCTCTGTCTGCAGAGGGGATTTACCTGGACAACAAATTGGCGACTCCACTAGGGAGTTTCCTTTGAGTTTGTCACTCTTTGAGGTCTTCATCATTCGACGAGTTTAGTCAAATGACCATTTCCCTATTTGTTCCTATGTTTTTCATAAATTACAATCTTTTATTTTTTTCTTGAAGTGGTGAGTTTGGTCTTGGTTAGGAGAAATTATTCATTTTTTTCTTTTTTATGCATTGGCGTTTTTATTTGTCTGACAGTCACGTCGATTGGCGCTTGTTTTCAGTTAGCAAGTCGCACCAATGGGCCGTTGGCGCTAGTTTCAATCACTAAATTCGTGCTAATTATAGGGTTTCTGAAAAATTAAGGTTTTTTTCCCTAAAGTCCTTCACCAGTGTGTCTTTCCCTTCTGGTCCTTTTCTCTGTATGATTTACATGTTATCTCTTCAGTCAAGTGGGTTTTATTGGCTTGTTGGTTTGGTTTTTTGGTTGTTTTTCCTGTTCGAACGTGCATCCTTACTGTTGGGGTTCCTATGTTTTGGCAGATTTGGAAATACCAAAAGATAAGACAACATCAAACCACTTTGGGGACCTAGGATCTAGCCCTCCTGGACCCGGAGAGGGATCTCTCCAAATAGAGCAAAGAATGATGTATCTTTGGAGCTCAAATTGAGATATTAGGCTAGTTATGAAGCACAGAAGGGGTTTTAAAATGATTTGGTTGGTGAGTTGCTGGGTTGGTCATGAGATAATAGACTGAGAAAGTAATGGGAGGAAAAGGAACAAAATAGCAGGATGTTTCAACAAAGAGGATAGGTCAGGAAAGTGCCATCCATTGGGCTATGGAGTCATGAAAGGAGAATTACTTGCAACAACTATCCAAGGCTTTCAGAGGGCAAGTCATCTACACTAAAGGATCTTTTTAGATATATGATGGGATGGAACATTAAGGAAAGAAAGTGAAAGAAGGAAAGCAACCCTATTTTTGTCTATAGATCAGGTCATAGGTCATTTAACTCCAGACCTTCTTGGACATACTCAAAGGCAGCTTTCAATGGAGGGACAATGGGGAAGCTTATAGATCGGACCAGAGGTCATTTAACTCCAGGTCAACTTTAGCCTACTCCAAGGGAAAACTGAGATAAGTTTAACAAAGAGATCTTAGAGGGGCAAGCTGGTTACACAAGGATCCTAGTGGATAGGGCTAACTCTAATCCCCAGTGTTCCCAAAGTTTTCAGCTTAAACCCAACAAGAACATCTAATAACATATTCAAATAATTCATACATCAGCTAGCAACATAAGGAACCACTACACTGGTTAAATTAATTGAAATCAATCCTCAGATACACATATAGCAGAAAACATTAAGGCAAGGAGAGCAGAAACATAGGGTGCCTAACAAGGACAAATCCTATGCCAGATTTCTGATGCAATCCAGCAGACCAATGAATAGCATGAAAGTGTAAATAACAATGAGATAAGAGAAACATCACCAATAGTAATAGACCAGGATCCTGTGAAATTTACTTGATTAATGATGCAAACCAATCAAATACATCTGAGCTCAATGGCTGAATACAATCCAAACTTCTCCTCCCAATCTACTACATAACAACTACTCTACTACTCCCTCCCAAGACTTTTCTAATAGTTAGAATGAATCCCTCTAACAACAACGGCAGCAACCAAACAACAACGACCCAACAACAAGCTTTACAATATTGTTCTTGGATTCTTATAGGAGAAAAATGAATAACATCAGGAGTAGATACAAATTAAATGGATCAATTAAGGCAGATTTGTGGAGGAGTTTCACGTCCATATTGCTTAATGGCAATCTGCATTCGCTGTAAGTACTTTGGTATGGTCTGAGAGACTCTGTCAGGCCAAGATTGACCTTTGCTACTTCTTTGGAGTCTTTTCAAGTGTCTAGAACTCTGCGTTGCCTTCTAGAAATGATAAACTGGATGAGAAGGTCCACAGGTCTCTCCATACCTCCATTACTGCTGTCCAGACAGTCTTAAAGAAGCTTCTGTCAGTAACATACGTTTAAGGGCTCGAGGAGGCATGGAGAACACTGTCCGACAGTCTCTCTGGAGAAAGTATTCTGCTGATATTTAACACAGATACGGCCTGTTGCATGTGCATTTGATCTTCATACTGCGCCTTGCTTCCTGTGACCCTGCCTCTAAGTTTTCAGACCTCAGACTTTCAAACTTTCCATGCTATTGAATAAAACCAACCCTTTTAAATAAAATGACCTTTGAACGGAACCTGCCTTAGTGAAGGGAACAATATTGAATAGGGAGGAATTGAGAGGAGGCAAGAAACATGCAACCAACAGTAATCACAATCAGAATCAGAGCGGGGTGGGCGGAGTAATATAAAAAATGAAACTTCCGATGCGATGGGGAGAAAAGCCTTTATATAAATAAAACAAATGAAATTGGACTTATACAAAGGAAAATAGAATTTTATAAGGAATGGGCGGAAGAATTAAATGGTGGGACTAGGGTACGAATCGCAATCGCAAATCGGAATCGGGAGATGGAGTGGGATGGAATGGTAAACACAAAACTTCCGATGCGATTGGGAAATATCCTTTGTATAAATAAATATAACCAAAGTTTTGGATTACAAAGGAAAAGGCCCTTTATTATATGAATGGCGGAGGTATGGTACGGTGGGCCCGGGGTCTGATCGTAATCGGAGATCGGGAGTGGGAGGCAATCACAATCAGGAGAAAGAACTTGCGATGTGATCAATCGGAGGGGCAGTCCGATCGGAGGATCGGAAGGATCGGGGAATCAGAGCGATCGAGGGAGGAGGTAAGGACTTGCGATTAGGGTGATCGGGCGGATTTGCGATCGGAGGATCAAAGGATCAGAGGAGGAGTTGCGATGATCGCGATCGCAGTATATTGCGATGCGATTAATCGCGTCACAAATACTTGCGATTGGAGTGATCGGAGCCACACAAATAAAACATGCGATTGGACAGAGCTTGTGATTGCGATTGCAATGCGGCGGTTTATATATATAACACAAAACTTTATAATAAATTTTTATGCAATACATGGCGGGGCATGGAAAGGGGAAGTGGTTATGAAGGGCGGGACTTAATAATAAACGTTAACATTGTTTATTATAAGGTTCTAAGGGGTATGGTCAAGGAAGTGGTTATATAAATCACGTATTTTTGTTTAACATGATTTACAAAGCGATTTATAATCAGAAAGGGGAAAAAGGGGTGTAAGACTTAAATAAAACAAGGCTTAAGGGTAAAAGTGGGGGGATAGGGGGTATGAGGGCTTTTACTTCACTTAGGCATAAAATTCAATCCAGAAGTCAGTTTTGAGAGTGCAGCATACAGTTGGAAAGCTCTTTCCAGGCACTTTCTGATGGATCTGCTTGGAAGATGCTCTGGTGCTGAACAAGCTACGGAAAAATTCTCTGAAGGAAAGGACCAACAGAAGGCACAAGGAGGCTTCAAGGATGATGTGTTTTCGGAGGAAATGCATCCCTTGAAGGCTCAGAAACATTTTAGCCCCTTGTTTGCTTGTCAAAAATTTATAGGGGGGCTAACACTTACATCCTATTTTGTTCTAGGACTGTGCACCAATTGCCTGGTTGCATGCTTCGCAGGACATCACCTTGCTGATTGAGTCAGTTTCCTTGCTTGGTGAGCCATCTCTAGTTGATTTCCTTTTTCTTTTTAGTTTATTGAGTGATCAAGCCTCAAGTGGCTGTCCAAGTTCATTTGGTCCGCTTGTTCACTTGTGAGCATATATTACATTGCTCTTTGTTCAACTGAAAAGTCTTTTGTCTATTATTGCTTCATGTAAAGGGGAATGAATACCTTGTTTTGAGCCCACACTTTGGCGATCCTCTTTTTCTTGAAATCATATGTCTTGTATCCTTTTAAGGAATTTCATTACAGAGTGTTTAAAACAATGATTGCATTCTTAGTGTTTGTTTACATCCCTTTTGCATTCATCCTTCCATTAAGGAAATTTGCGTTCATTTAGTTTTCGTCTCAGAGTTTGCTTTTCGTTAAAATGCATTAGATCACATTGCATTGAAAATTATTTTTTGAGATCCATCATTGAAATTATATTACATTATTTAATGATTGAAAGCTAAAAATTGCATTGAGTGCATTATTTTTCATTACAAGCATGCATTAAGTAGATTCTCATTTCATCGAAAAATGCATTGAGTGCATTCTTATTCTTTCAAAAGAAAAAGGAAATTGTGCATAGATTACAATTGCATAGTTTTCAAAACAAGGATTTGCATAGATTACATTGCATAATTTACATCATTGAATGTTTTAGATTACTTTTGGATAGTGAAAGTCATCTATTTTGGAAAATTCTCAGTTGGAGTATTACTGTTTGTTTCATCATTGTTTGAGACACTTCCCTTAACTAGATAGCATTCATCAAATCGAAAGATTTCCTTTCTCATATAGCTACATTTACGAATTCGAGATCACATTTGGTAAGGCCTTGAAACTCAGACATTAATTCAAGATCAACCTTAAAATAAATTTAATCAATCTAAGGAAGCATTGAAACCTAATGCAAATATATTAGAGGTCTAGGCTAGTGACGTGTTCCAATGTCATTAAACCTAGTAGCTATCATTTTCCATCTGGCTTTCAACAACACTAGTACGGACTTGTGCTCCCCATACCATCGTGTATATAAAGGGAGACCCTCATAGGTTGCAATCCTTAATCCATAGGAAGTTGAGTCTGTCGCCCTGTAACTGTGATACACCGAACACAACATTCGGGGATATTACGTGCACGTACGTCAAGTCCTTGGTCATTTTTATTTCATTTGATCACCAAGGTGTATATGGTAGTTCACGGAAACTTGGTACACCCTCTTGCTTAGATTACCTGAGTAGTCATTTTGGTCTTTTCATGACTCTCTAAAAGTGAAAAGATCATCGAGCGCTTGTCCTTTCATGCTCATTTCAGCACGAAAGTGATAGAGTCACCTTACTGCACATTTCTCAACTCTTGAAATATGAAACGATAGAGTTTTGTTTCAATGTCTTAAAATATTACTTTCCCAGAAATATTCGCATTTAAAGTTATATTACTTAGTGTGTTGTTTTAGGTTTTGTTTCGGTAAACGCTTGTTTTCGAGTTCACCAACTTGAAAATCCCCTACGAAGGGATTGTAGGTCCTTTTCTGCTTTTGGGGTGGTCAGTGTAGCAACAACAGCAACATTGTCCCTTCTTGGGTTAACTGTCGGTTTGCTTGTGTGGTTATTCTCAACCTCGATGGTCTCAAGTATTCTGACCTCTGTACAACCATCTCCTCCTCCGTAACAAAATCACGTTGATCCTAAGGTGGACTGCTCCCCTTCTTTTCCTATTTATTTGTCCTCCTCTTCTACTTCACCTGGTGAAAGTTTGGATTCTAGTAACCAGGTGGCTAAGAAGAAGAAGAAGAAGATGAAAAAGAAGAAGTCAGATAAAAGAGAGGCTAACTCTGTGGATATTGCGCCTCGGACACCTTCCCTTGATAAACCATCCAACCTTCCAAAGAAAGTAAAATTCCCTTGCATGTTGTGCAAAGGTGACCACTTTCTTCGAGACTTCCCTGGCATTCCCAAGGTGCTCGAAGTATGGTACGACGGGCGTTTGTCATTGCCTTTGGCTTCTGGAAGGCATGTTGGTGACACATATTCAACTAGTACTGATAAGACTCATAAGAAACAGGGTAAGATCACAAATCCATGTAATTTTTGTGAAGGGAATCATCCCATTCACCTTTTTCTGTACATGGATGAAGCCATGAGAGTGTTAGACAACCCTATTGTTTCTGCACCCTCCCTTCCGGTTGGTTACCAGAAACTTTCTTTGAGTCCTCTGCTGGTCGATCCCATGATCGATCAAGATTCATCTTTGGTCGATCCTGCTCCCCCAGAAATTCAAAATCACAAATCCATTCCTGACCAACCATTGGTCATGGGATCAGTTGATCTGATCCCGCCTATGGTTCATCAAGCCTTTTCCGTCGAGAGTGGATCTCATCCCCCTCACGTTCTTCTTGTTTCTTCAGATTCCTCAGACTTGGAGAAAGATCCTCCCGTCCCTATGACTCAAGAGGCTGCTCTTCTTGTTCCTCTGTCTGTGGTCCAGGAAGATGCTCCTCTTGCTCCAATAACACCAGCAGATGACCATTTCAGTTCGATGGAACCCCCTCCAAGTAGTTTGGTTGCTTCTTTCGATTGGAGTCGATTTGCAGGATACCGCCTTCCTTCTTATGTGCCTTTTGAGATTGCGGTACAGGTCTTCGATATGGTCGTACCTAGCACGATTATAGATGAAGGTGCATCTGTTAGTTTTCTGTCTTCAACTACTTGGAAAGCTTTTGGTTCTCCGCTGCTTGTGCCTGTTACTCAGAATTTGTTGGCTTTTAACATAGGAACAAGTCAACCATTAGGGATCCTTTCAAAGTT
Organism: Pinus albicaulis; assembly: GCA_034641835.2. NCBI lineage: Eukaryota > Viridiplantae > Streptophyta > Pinopsida > Pinales > Pinaceae > Pinus > Pinus albicaulis. The sequence continues at coordinate 460,429,027 of CM076584.1, forward strand.
TCCTATTACTTTGGGAGGGAAAATCATCTATATAGACATGATGGTGGTCCAAGGCCCCTTGGATTTTCATTTACTCTTGGGGTGTGACTATGCTTATGCCATGTGCGCGCTTGTCTCTTCCCTCTTTTGTTCGATCTGTTTTCCACATGAAGGTCGGATCGTGATCATTAATCAGCTTTCATTCTTTGGTCCTAATGTGACATCTGGTCTACCGTCATCCCTTCCTGGTCCTTACCTACAAGTGATATCTTCCCTGCCACAGGTAAATTATGTGGCCACCTGTTCCATGTCCGCATCCGTTGATGATTCAGTCAGTGAGGTAGTACACGTTGTACTAGGGGAATTGGATCCTAATTTATAGAGTGTTATTCTCCCGTCGGATGAGAAACTCTTGAAAGCCATGACCTCTTATTTGTTATGATGAAAGGTCATCAGAGCAGAGTTCGTTTTCTTGTGTCAAGCTCCTTAAAAAATGAAACAAGGTCTTCGAAGAAGAGTTCATTTTATTGTGTCAATCTCCTTAAAAAATGAAAAAATCTTCTTTCGGATCAAAGTTCGTTTTCTTGTGTCAGGCTCCTTAAAAAATGAAACAGGCTCTACGGAGCATAGTTTTTTTTCTTATGTCAAGCTCATTAGAAAATGAAACAAGGTATTATAAGGATAGTTATTTTACTGTGTCAACCTCGTTAAAAAATGAAACAAGTTCCCTTTTCGATTCGAGTCTTTGATCTGATCTCGTAAAGTCCCAATCGAGTCTTTCACTTGATCTCATATTTGAACCTTCACTCCATCCAACTGTCAGTAACTAGTTGTCTACTCAGGCGAATGGGCTGAAGTTTGGGGAGCATGTACCTCTAATTGAGTCACCATGCTGGGGGCATGCGAACTTATTTCAAGCATAGTTTGTTTCCATTTCAAGCTTGTGTAAAAATGAAACTAGTTTCAAGCATAGTTTTCTGAAATGTTTCAAGCTTGTGTAAAAATAAAACCAATTCCAAGAAAAGTTTCCCATGTTTTCAAGCTTGTGTAAAAATGAAATCATACTTACCTCTCGTGATTTCCATTTTATCAACCTATTTTTCTAGATGGACCATGGTTTTCTCTTTCCATCGTCCCCATCTGCTTGGCCGATCATATGCCTTCACTTGGTTGTTTCACCCATTCCTGAGGAACCGCTGCAATGAGTGGTCTTGTTAGCCAGCCTCTTGACCTTTACTTGTTCTGAGCAGTTCCACCATCACCGGAACCATTTGCTACCCTTAATACCGCTCATTCCTCCAAGAGGAGTCATATTTAAGCTCTTTTCTGACTCTTAAAAATCGAAAAGATTGTCGAGACTCTTATCGTTTTGAACTTGCGAAACATCATCTACCCAGTATACGTTTACCCCTTTTTCGGGTTGGGATAGATTATTTGTGAAAAAGTAATACCTTAGCCTATCGTGACTAAGAGGTTCTCTCAGACACAATTTTCTACCTTTTCGGATTTGAGGGACTATTTACGAAAAGGGATCTGCTGGAGTTTTATTTTCTGCTTCTTTTCAAACTCTCTAAATATGAAAAGATGCCGAGTTTTTCCTTTGTCAGACTCGTTAAACCCTGATGACATCAGAATTCGTCATCATGATGTCATTGAGTTCCTCCTTCTTAGGGCTCGTAAAATGTACTAGGGTGGATTTTTTTGAAGGAAAAACTTATATTACAAGCATATGATATCCTCTTCAAGCTTGTGTAAAAATAAGAGGTACTCGCCAGAAATGGTGGGGGGAAATGGAAGTTATTTTTCAGTTGTGTCAGCAGTATGTCACTCTTGAACATGACACTTATCTATCGTTCGTGTCGGGTTGGGATATCTTCACTCTGTCACTTTGCCTCCTTGGGTTTGGGAAATCCATTTTCCTGATCTCATTCAATTACCAATATTGTCAACATGAGCTTTGATCCTATTTGAGTCAAATGCTACCAAATTCTAGAGTCGTGTCGCTGATATGTTTAAGAGAAAATCCTTCTGCAGTTTGTTAGTGTCAGTCTTGTCATACTGCCATAAGTGATCAAATTTACTCTTTTGCATTTGCATATTAGGAGTCCCATACCATTTCATCATTCCATTAGGTCATGGATTCATTGATGGTAGTGGTATTTCATCAATTTTCCCTCATGTGAAACTTGCTTATTCCCCTCTCTATGGTCTTCATTCATGAGTCACTTTCACTCCCAATCCATATTATTTGGTCATAGGGTTGGTCTAATTAGGTTCTAGGGTCTTATCATGGTCAAATTAACAAGTTAAATGTCAATAAATATCAGCAAGATCACGAGGAGGTCAAATAAAATCTAAGTTACAGCATTTGGCAAAATCAAAGAAATATTCTATTGAGCTTGATGTAATTTTCTCCTCAAAACCATGTTTTGAGGTGAAAACATGGTACTTATCTTTCATTACCATCTTTTATGTAATTTTATGTCTTCATATGTAATAAGTTCCACTTCAGAAGCTTCTATCTCCACCAAAACACCACCCTGTGTTTCAAAGGTATTTTCCACCATGTTTTTAGTGTAAAATCATGTTCTAAGTATGTCCACCAGAAAGAGCCCAAAAAGAGCTTTCCAACGGTATGTTATACTCTCAAATCTGACTTCTGGATTGAAAAATATGCCTAAGTGAAAGAAAGTCCCCCATAGCCTAACTCTACCTCTTTTCCCATTTGACCCTTGAACTTTATTTCATAAAATTTTAAAGTTTTTCATTATAAAATCCCTTTTCTTCGGATCCGATCGAATCCCTTCCCCTCCGATCCAATCGCACTCCTCCTTTCGATCCAATTGCAACATATCAAATGCATACCCCGATTAACCCACTCCAATCACATCTGGACCGTTTATTTGATCAACGATCCGACGACCCATATTACGATCGCATCATAACGTCGCATGTCGATCGACCCTCTCACGATTCAACCTTCACGGAATTGCTTAGTCGATTGAATTAACCGGAATTGATCCACCTCGATCGATAAACGCCATTAACTGCAATTATTAAAACTCACGTCGCTCCTTGATCCTCGACTGCGATTGGCCAAGTCCCACCACAAGGCCTTTCCGCCCCGCTCCAAGAAAAAAGGGTTTTCCCTTTGTAAAGTGTCATGAATCAATTTTAAATATTTCGTAAGTGTTTCATCACATCGCTCATTTTCATTTACCATGTTTGAAACTCCGCACTCCCCTGCCGATGCGATTGATCGCTCCATCAAAATCGCATCCCCGCTGTTATCTGTTAATCCCGTCCACCCTCCGACTTGCGATTTTGATTCCCTTTGGGGCCCACTATAAAAACTTCCGCCCCTTCAATAAAAAAGGGGCCTTTTCCCTTTGTAAATCATGAAATTCATTTTATTTGTTTTATAAAGGCTTTTCCTCCATTGCAATCGCATTTCCTCTGCTGTGTGCTAAACCCGCTCCCTTTTACCTTTGCAATTGCGATTTACTCCCCTGGTCCCACCTAAAAGCCTTTCTTTTTCCGCTCCTTTCCAATGAAAAATATTTCTCCCTATCTGAAGGGCGCATTCCATCTATTTCACTCTCACAAAGGTTTTCCACTATCGCATCGTTGCCCATCGCATTTTTTTAAATCGCATTGCAAGTTTTGTCACGTCATTTCAATCCTGCTCCCCTTTCTGTCCTGATTGTGATTATCCCATGCGTCCTCCCCCATAGCCAATCTCATCGCAGTTCTCAATCGATCCATTATATGTTCCATCCTCTCCCTTCCTTCGATGCAATTTGCGATCGCATATGGGCCCACTTCCCTTTCCTTTCGCTCTTTTTCATTCAAAGGGATATTTTTCTTCATTAAAGGCATATTTCAGTTTTATTGGTTCTAAAGGGTTTTTCTCGGTATAAAGGCATTTTCAAAACAAAAGAAAGGAAACAATTAAAGCCAAGAGCTAATTATGAAGCATAGAGATCATTACAGTTTGTCTTCTTCTCTATTTAAAGCAAATGTAACAGCGAACGTTCCAGATGTTCAAAAATGTATTGTTGCTCCTTCTTTTCAAGGGCAGATCATTGGTTTTCTCTCCATGTTCGGATTTCAGTCAAACAACTCCCTTTTTCTGTGGATCTACTTCCCTCAATTTATGTCTATTTAATGTAATTTTAAATCATTTCTAAAAAGGAAGTAGGGGAATATAGTTGGAATAGTTTGGAAATCACTAAGGACGCTCTGCTCTCCACTTGTAACAGTTTGATAGGGAATTAATAAAGATATGCAGCTCTGATTTGTGGGATCACTGTGGTATTAATTTTAGCATTTGTTCTTTCCTTCGTGTTCATATGTTAAATGTTATATTTGCTGTTCATTCATTCACATTTCTGGTTGAATGTTTTCAAGATAGATAGGTAGAATCCATTGTGAAATTCTCTGCCTTGGGAAATCATTCAATATTTGATGTTTTCTACTGTTTGAAAAGGATCCATCTCCTATGCCCTTTTCAACTCCTCACCAGTCTTACCATTCCATCATTATTTAAACTGAATTGTTAAAATCCCCGCCTACCTTTCCCCATAGAATATCCTATATCTCTGATTTAATTCCCCAGATTCAAACTGCCCCATCTGTTCCATACAACCCTGAAATTTTATAAAAACATTTTTCATCATTATACCTAGCCTAATATCAGTTTACAACATACTTTATTGAATATTTTTCCCAGAGAGAGCCCTCTCCTAACCTTGTAGGGCTAGCTACAAGGCTGGGCATGGTTTAAGGTTACCCTGATTTGCCTTTCTTCAGCCTAAGGTTCAAATTAGGTGCTAACATTTATGGCGACCATACTGGGGAAGTATTTAAAACAAAATATTCATCACCCCAGTAATATCTTCGATATAAATTCCTAGACTCTAGATGATGATGTTCAGAGTTTTCTAGGATGAAATAAAACATTGTAAAGTAGAAATTTGACCACACTGGATTCAAGAAGATACACAAGGGCCAACCCTGATCCAAATCCTCCCCGTATGTTTGAAAATCCTAATCTCATTCCAAGGATAGTCAGAAGACAAGAAGGGTCACTAAGTCCTAGACCCATTTTCAGATCCCATACTTGGCCCAGTGAGTGGTTGTTTGTAGAAGATATTTCTTTTGATGAATGTTTTGAGCTTTCTTTGTTGAGAAATAAATCTGAAACTGCACTTTATGACATAGTTTTAGATCCAAAATTTCTTATAGATATCGAAGCTCAAAGGGAAAATACATCAATTGATGATTATATTTTGAATTCCCCTCAGACATCTATCACTGTAACTAATATCCCTGATCCTTCAGAGTTATTAGAAACAACATTTCCTTCCCCTAATTCACCAGCATTCCCATCAGTTTTAGAAGTCAATTCTCAGCTTTCGACTCCTCCATCAACACCTCCCTTGAATCCTAGTATCACAAACACTGTTGTACATCCACCTCTAGTCATGGCTGCCCGCTATGCACCCCTGCTTTTACCTCGGGTTCTGAATGATATGCCTGCTGATTACTAGAGTAAAATACCTATCTTTGATGCCACTCAAAGCATGAAAGCCCAACATCATGTTGATAAGATGAATGAATTTTTTGATCTTCATGAGGTAGAGGCAGAAAATGTGATCACAAAACTGTTTGTCCAGAGCTTTGGAGGTGAAGTTCGAAAATGGTTTAGAGCCTTACCAGCAGGCTCTATCCAAAATTTGCAGGAGTTACATAGACAATTCTTAGACCTATGGGAGGTAAGGAAAAACCCACTCTAAATCTTTTCTGAATATGAAAATATTAAAAGAAATGTGGGTGAAACTGTACAGGATTATTGTGTGAGATTTAACGCTGTATATAATGCTATTCTGACCAATCTTAAACCCCCTGTGGATTTATCTTTTCTCAAGTTTCTAGATGGTTTCGATGCTGATATGGCATATCAGCTACGAGAACGAGATCCTACCACACTTGAAGACATGCATAAGATAGCTGTGAGCGTAGAAGCCAATTTGCTGGTCAGAAGAGCGTGGACAAGGGCCGAAAAGAGGGTAACTGTGAAAGAAGAAGCCTCCCCTTCAGATAGTAAGATGGATACATTGATCCGAATAGTCGAAAATATGGTTGATCAATTAAATATTTTAGACAGACCTGAAGCACAAATCAGGAATCCGAATTTCAGAGGACAGCAGCAGCCCCAATTCCGAATTAAGCAGAGAGAACATAGAACATAGGACCAAGCAATGCCACAGTAGCAGATCATAACCCATTTGTAGCAAAATTATGTTCAAGGAATGGAGACAGATGACGATGACGATCCTGTATTCGAAGCCAACCATTTATTCACTGTCGATGGTGCGCCAATATTTCTCACGGAAGATGAATAATATACAGCGATTACAGACATTCGAAAGATGACGATTTCATTTTGGCCAATGAAGTAGTGTTAGAAGAAGAGTTCGATGACTATCAAAGAGGATACATGAATGCTTTGTCAGCACAACAGAAGCAGTATTCTTTGAGGAGCAGAGATGTTCCGATCAATCCCATTCAGAAGAGAAAAGAGCCGCAATCGAAAAGCGACTCCTCAAATCCTCAAAGAAAAGGAAAAGAGCCTATTGATCCTTCCCCCAGCAAGGCATTTTCAGCGATTAACACTGCAAATGAAAAGAACCAGCAGAGCGCAACAAAGGAGCACGTCGAGAAGAAATATCCTCCCATCAAAGAGGTAGAAAAAGTTCCTTCCTTTAATCTAGAAAATGAAATTTCTAAGTTGAAGGTGTCCATGCCCTTGACTGAGTTGGTGAAAAATAGTACTTACAAACATCAAGTGTCTATAATTTTTCAAATAGACTCTGTATCAGATATGGTAAATGTTGAAGATGATTATCCTAAACTCATATTTGGTCCAGTCACAGAAGATCAATCTGAAGAAAGTGAAGTCCCTCCCTTCTACATGAGTCTTAGATTACATGAGTTTATTTTACATAATGCTATGTTGGACTCTGGAGCCTCGCAAAATTTGATGCCCAAAGCCATCACGAAGAAGTTGGGTCTTGATATTACATAAATATCATGATTTGTATTCCTTTGACTCCGGTGAGTCCATTGTATTGGTGTTATCAAATACTTAGTAGTATCTTTAAATCAAATCTGACCAATAATTTTTTGATGGATGTATTTACTTTGATGTCTATGGTTTGGAATGCTTCTATCCGGGTCTTGGGGTGCAAAACTTAAAGGAACCATGTAGCTTGACTTCTCTTGTGCCACCATTCGTGCAGTCAGGTTGAAAACTATATAGGGAGAAGAAAATGAAATACATGATCACCGGCAAAGAAAGCTAGTTAATCATCCCATTAATGTAGTCCTAAAGATTTAGAGTCATTTGTATTATATTCGGATGCTGGTTTGAATGATAAAAATGTCCGGTTGGTAGAAGTAAATGGGATAAAATTCCAGAAAATTTAGGGAAGTACTTGAACGGAAAAATATAAAACAACAAGCATTTACGAGCTCCCTGCACACGCGTTAGCAAAGGACAGACGAGAAGGTGAAGAAATCAGTCAAGATAAAGTGGAGAAAGAAGCAAAATTTCAGCATCTACAAGAAGAAGAAGAAGGCCTTTGAAGTATGGAATTTGATGGAGCTGTTGGTAAGGACAGAGCTGGTATAGGAATATGGATTCGGAGCCCTATTTTCTAGCCTGAAAAAGTTCCTAGTAATGTTAGAGTATGTGCTTGCAAGTTGGCTTTTGATTTCTTTAACAATGAAGCAGAGTGTGAAGCTTTGATTTCAGGATTGAAAATTTTGAAGAAGCTGAATGCAAAGAGGATTTCTGTCTATGGAGATTCGAAGTTGATAATAAAACAGGTAAAAGGAGAGTATCAAGAAAAACATCCATGATTGAGGGCCTACAAAAATGTTGTCCTAGACATCTTGAGGACATTTTCTGAGTACACTTTGACAACAGTACCCCGAATGCAGAATCTTATCGCAGATTCTCTTGCCACTACTGCAAGCAATTTGAAGATTCCAATGAACTCCAGCAACAAGTTTGAAATTTATGTCAAACATAGGCCTGCTGTTCCAGAAAACTTAAGGTATTGGCAAGTGTTTTGAGATGACAATGAAATCAATGCTTTTTTGCAGAGTGAAGGAAAATTCAGGGATACTCCCATAGAAGGTGATCATGAGGTCGATGATCAAGAAATCAAAGAAAATCAAATGGACATATTGCAGTTGAAGGAAAATGTGATTCCTAGAGGTCTCATACCTTTAGAGGAGCTTTTTGATCAAGATGATGTTGCAAGGAAACCAAGCTTGGTTCCTGCTGATAAAGGAGTTGAATATGTTAATCTTGGAATAGGTGACAAGCCTAAGCTTGTGAAGTTTTCAAAGGCATTTTACCCTAAGGTAAAGGAAAATTATGTTAAATTAATTTCTGAATTTTCTTATGTGTTTGCGTGGGATTATTCAGATTTGAAGGTGTATGAAAAAAATATAATTCAACATACTATCCCCATCAAGCCGGATTAGAAGCCATTTAGACAGAACCTGAGAAGGATCAACCCAAAGTTGTTGCCTTCCATTGAAAAAGAGGTAAACAGATTGTATAAAGCTGGTATCATTGTCCCAATTAGATTTTTTGACTGGATTTCAAATTTGGTCCCGGTATGTAAAAATACAAGAGAGATAAGGTTGTGCATAGATTTCCGAAACTTGAATAAAGCATCCTTAAAGGATAACTATCCACTTCCGAAGATGGACCATATTCTGCAGAGAGTAGTTGGAGCATCAAGAATGTCACTACTCGATGGATACTTAGGCTATAACCATATCTTGGTGCATGAAAAAGACCAAGACAAAACTGATTTCACAACACCCTGGGGAAATTTCCAGTATGCCAAAATGCCATTTGGACTGAAGAACGCTGGAGCTACTTTCCAGCAAGCAATGGACATTGCTTTTGCCAATGAAAAAGATGTTTTTCTTGTTGTTTATTTGGATGATCTGATAATGTTTTCTGGTTCTGATGATGAGCATTTGCACCATTTGAGGGTTGTTTTTCAGCGATGTAGAAAGTTTGGGATTTCTCTCAACCCAAAGAAAGTATGTTTGCTATGGATGAAGGCAAGTTGTTGGGTCATATCTTTTCTAAAGATGGTATCTGCATCGATCCTTCAAGAGTGGAGGCAATTCAGCACATAGACCTCCCACGCAACAAAAAGGAGATTCAAGCATTCAATGGTAAGATGAACTTCTTGTGTAGATTTATACCTAATTTGGCTGAACATTTAAGAGAAATGACTAACATGTTGAAGAAGGATAGCACTGTCAAATGGAGTGAGGAAGCTATCAAGTCATTTAATCTGGTAAAGTTTTCTCTTTCCAATGCCCCAGTCTTGATTAGTCTTGATTACACTCAAGATTTTATTATTTTTTCTTTTGCATCGGAGCATACTATGGCTGCGGTTTTAATGCAAAAGAGAGATTAGATTGAAAAGTCAATTTCCTTTTTCAGTAGGACTATTCGAGATGCTTCCTTGCGGTATAATATCATTGAGAAACAAGCATTGGCCCTTATTAAAGCATTGAAGGATTTTAGAGTATACATTCTTCATTCACATACCATAGCATATGTTCCTAATGCAGCAGTAAAATATGTGTTGATGCAAACTGATCTAGAAGCAAGAAGAGGTAAGTGGATAGCAGCAATGTTGGAATATGATTTGGAGATCAAACCCACAAAGTTGATCAAAGGACAAGTCCTGGAAAAAATAATGGCCCAATCAAACATGCGTGCCCTAGATATAAATCTCATAACAGCAATGTCAGAGGATGAGGATGAAGGTTTGCTTGTTCCAGTTTCAGAAATTTTTCTACAATCCCCATGGTATTCAGACATTGTGTATGTTCTTCAGCATCTTTACCCACCTCCAAGGATGTCTAAAAGAAAAGGTAGATCACTGAAACTTAAGTCTACTAAATTCTGTATTTTAAACAGTGCTCTTTATTGGAAAGATCCAGGAGGTATTCTGCTTAATTGTTTGGTTGAATATGAGGCTCAGCAGGTGATGCATGACTTTCACAAAGGTGATTGTGGGGGTCATTTGTTTTGGAAACTACAACCAACAAATTTTTGAGAGCAGGATATTATTGGCCCACTTTATTTTCAGATTTGTATAAAACAGTGATGAGCTGCCATGAGTGTCAATTTTTCCAAGGGAAAAGGAAACTACTTCCTCTTCCATTAAAACCAGTTTCAGTAAACACTCCCTTTTAGCAGTGGGGACTTCATTTCATAGGGGAAATCCATCTTTCATCATCAGCACAACATCGATGGATCTTGATAGGTACATATTACTTCACCAAATAGATCGAGGCCATTCCATCAAGGCAGGCCACTGATACATCAATCATTCAATTTTTAGAATCAAATATCTTGTCTTGTTTTCGTTGCCCTCACAAAATCATAACAGATGACGCAACAACATTTAGATCTAAGAATATGGTGGAATTCTGCGACAAATACAATATTGTGTTGGGCCATTCGACAATGTACTATCCACAAGGCAACGACCTGGAAGAATCATCAAATAAATCCTCGATAAACATAATCAAGAAAATGATGGAGGCAAATAAAAGGAATTGGCATCAAAAGCTCATCAATGCACTATGGGAAGATAGAGTCAGCAGAAAGAAATCCATAGGTATGTCACCGTTTGAATTGGTTTATGGTACTGATGATATTTTTCCTACATTGCTTATAGTTCCGGTCATGATATTATTGCAAGAGGTTGGCAGTGAAGAAGATGATAATCAGCGAAGGATCAATCAAATGATCCACCTTCAGAAAAAAAGGGAGGAAGTGTCACAAAACGCTATTCTATTGTAGGAGAAGATAAAGAAAATTTATGACCGTAAGACCAAAGCAGAAAAGTTTTAGTTGGATGATGTGGTGTTGAAATGGGATGCACGAAATGAAGACAAATGGAAGCATGGTAAGTTAGACAACCTTTGGAAAGGACCATACAAGATCTCAACATACAGGGGACATAATTCTTTCTTACTCTCAGAGATGGATGGCCAAGATTGCCTTAGAGGACCAGTGAATGGTAGGCTTTTGAAGCACTGCCACTGTTTAGGATAATGAATCGAAAAACTATGTCACAATCATTGTATATACCATGTTATTTTTGGTCAGATTTCAAGTGCATAGTCATTAAAGTTTGGGGCTTGAGGTGAAGGCTATAAAACTTGAATGGTATGTGTATGGGTTGCTGGTTTATTTAAGTTTTCAGTCACAGTTTGAGTCTGAGTCAATCTGCATTGTGTTAGTTTTCATTATTTTGACCATATTTGCTCAATGGATAAGGCTACTTGGTCTACGGTGTTCTTGGCACCTCCAAGGAGCTACCATCCCCATTGGAGCCAATGTTAGTGTCATTCTTGTCATATTGCCATCAGTGATCAAATTTACTCTTTTTCATTTTCATATTAGGAGTCCCATACCTTTTCATCATTCGATTAGGTCATGGATTCATTGATGGTAGTGGTCTTTCATCAGTTTTCCCTTATGTAAAACTTGTTGATTCTACTCTTTATGGTCTTCAGTCATGATTCACTTTCACTCCCAATCTATATTATTAGGTCATAGGGTTGGTATCATTAGGTTTTAGGGTCTCATCATGGTCAAATTAATGAGTCAAGTGTCAATAAATATCAGCAAGATCATGAGGAGGACAAATAAACTCAGAGGCACAGTATTCGGAAAGATCAAAGAATTGTTCCATTGATCTTGATGTAATTTTCACCTCAAAACCATGTTTTGATGTGAAAACATGGTACTTTACTTTTATTATCATCTTTTATGTAATTTTATGTCTTCATATGTAATAAGCTGCACTTTGGAAGCTGTTGTCTCCACAAAGCCACCTCCCTACCCTTCAAAGGTATTTTCCACAACATTTTTAGTATAAAATAATGTTCTAAGTATGTCCATCAAAAAGAGTCTGAAAAGCGCTTTCCAACGGTATATTACACTCTCAAAACTGATTCCTGGATTGAAACATATGCCTAAGTGAACAAAAGTCCCCAAAGCCTAAACCCTACCCCTTTTTCCTATTTCTCCCTTACACTTTATTTCATACCATTTTAAAGCTTTTCATTATAAAATCACTTTTCTTTTGATCCGATCGAATCCGATCGCACCCCTCCTTCTGATCCAATCACAACATATCAATCCTATATTCTGATTAACCCACTCCGATCACATCTGGACCGTTTATCTGATCAACAATCCGACGGCCCATATTGCGATCGCATCACTGCAATCGCACGTCCCGATTGACCCCCTCTCATTTGCCCTTCCCCGATTACTTACATGCGATTGAATTAACTTCCGATTGATCCACCTCCAATCAATCGCATCGCGACTTTGCAGTTCTTAAAACTCACAACCCCGCTCCTCTGATCTCCCGATTGCGATTGGTCGGGTCCCACCACAAGGCCTTTCCGCCCTGCTCCAAGCAAAAAGGGTTTTCCCTTTGTAAAGTGTCATGAATCAATTTTAAATATTTCGTAAGTGTTTCATCGCATTGCACATTTTCATTATACCATGTTTGAAACTCTGCACTCCCCCACCGATGCGATTGATTGCTCCATCGCAATCGCATCCCCACTGCTATCTATTAAACCCGTCCACCCTTCGACTTGCGATTGTGATTCCCTTTGGGGCCCACTATAAACCCTTCCTCCCTTTCAATTAAAAAGGGGCCTTTTCCCTTTGTAATGCGTGAAATTCATTTTATTTGTTTTATAAAGGCTTTTCCTCCATCACAATCGCATTTCCTATGATGTGTGCTAAACCCGCTCCCTTTTACCTTTGCGATTGCGATTTACTCCCCCGGTCCCACCTAAAAGCCTTTCTTTTTCCACTCCTTTCCAATGAAAAATATTTCTCCCTATGTGAAGGGTGCATTCCATCGATTTCACTCTTACAAAGGTTTTCCACTATCGCATCCTTCCCCATCGCATTTTTTTAAATCGTATCGCAAGTTTTGTCACGTCATTTCAATCCCGCTCCCCTTTCCGTCCCGATTGCGATTATCCCATGCGTCCTCCCCCACAGCCAATCGCATCGCAGTTCTCATTTACTCCATTATATGTTCCATACTCTCCCTTCCTCCGATTGCGATTTGCGATCGCATATGGGCCCACTTCCATTTCCTTTCACTCTTTTTCATTCAAAGGGAGAATTTTCTTCATTAAAGGCATATTTCAGTTTTATTGGTTCTAAAGGGTTTTTCTCGGTATAAAGGCATTTTCAAAACAAAAGAAAGGAAACAGTCAAAGCCGAGAGATAATTATGAAGCATAGATATCATTACAGTTTGTCTTCTCCTCTGTTTAAAGCAAATGTAACAACGAATGTTCCAGATGTTCAAAAGTGTATTGTTGCTTCTTTTCAGGGACAGATCATTGGTTTTCTCTCTATGTTCGGATTTCAGTCAAACAGCTCTGTGGATCTACTTCCCTCAATTTCTGTCTATTTAATGTAATTTTCAATCATTTCTAAAAAGGAAGTAGGGGAATATAGTGTGGAATAGTTTGGAAATCACTAAGGACGCTCTACGCTCCACTTGTAACAGTTTGACAGGGAATTAATAAAGATATGCAGCTCTGATTTGTGGGATCCCTGTGGTATGAATTTTAGCATTTTTTCTTTCCTTCGTGTTCATATGTTAAATGTTATGTTTGTCATTCATTCATTCACATTTCTGGTTGAATGTTTTCAAGATAGATAGGTAGAATCCATTGTGTAATGCTCTGCCTTGGGAAATCATTCAATGTTTGATGTTTTCTGCTGTTTGAAAAGGATCCATCTCCTATGCCCTTTTCAGCTCCTCACCAGTCTTACCATTCCATCATTATTTAAACTGAATTGTTAAAATCTCTTCCTACCTTGCCCCATAGAATATCCTGTATCTCTGATTTAATTCCCCAGATTAAAACTGCCCCATCTATTCCATACAACCCTGAAATTTTATAAATTTTTTTTTCATCATTATACCTTGCCTAATATCAGTTTACAACATACTTTATTGAATATTTTTGCCAGAGAGAGCCCTCTCCTAACTTTCTAGGGCTAGCTACAAGGTTGAGCGTGGTTTAAGGTTACCCTGATTTGCCTTTCTTCAGCCTAAGGTTCAAATTAGGTGCTAACACAGTCTGTACATTCCTTGATCCTCTGTTTCAGTCTTGATTAACACTCATATTACATCCTTTGTTTTCTGTCGATGATTTGGGATTCATTATGACCCTCCTTCCACTAATCACTTCCTGTCGACTTCAGCTCATTATCTAGGAAGCTAATATAGAGACTCCTTTCTGGTACCTTAGAGCTTGCATGCCTCAATGGAAATTTCTTTGCATTCGATGACAGGTCCTCATCATTGGCCTTCGATCGAGTGGTTTCAAGGGGTGTTCAAATCCAGATTACTGTTCACATTTCGTGGATTGTACTAGTTGTACCTTGAAATTCATTATCATTATTGTTGGTTTCTCTCACGCATGTTAACAACTTTCATCATTGGCTGGTAATCAGGTGATTTTCTTGCATGTTCGACCTCAGCTCATCTATTCACATGCTTGAAATTGTACTTGATCAGGTAATGACAGAGCGCAAGACCCTGGATTTTATTCTCTAGAGTCCAGGTTGTGAGGCGATATGATTTGTCCATGATTGGATACATGTTTCTTTCAGATGGATGGTTGCGACCATACCATGGTCTCTTTTATGGATGGCTGCGTCCATACCTTGATTGATGTATTTTCATCAGAGATTTTAGTTATGTATATGTATCTATGCTTGATTTGTAGGTCTCCCGATGGCAGAGTCATGTTCCTTGAACGCACTTGTAAAGAATTTAACCCCTCACTTGTGTTCGGACTTCATACTTTAGGGGGCATCTCTTAGAAAGAAATTTGTCACTCTTCTTGTACTCCCCGTTCCTTGATCCTGGAGGACCAATACAGTGACCCTTGTGTACTTTCCAAGCATGGAATACATACCCTTAAACCACATTTTTTATGCCAATTCAACTCCCTTTACAAATTTTCTAGAATATCCTTATAAAAGCTTGGTTTTCAAGGTCAGCACTTTCTCTCAATGTCTAACCCACGCTGATAGCAGAGATTTGCACTAAGACCCGCGCCGATCGGTGCCCCGTCTTAATGTCGGGCCCGCACTGATCCTCTTTTGGAAATTTTTTTAAATAGAAGTGAAGCTTCTGTGACTAGAAGCTTCGCGAGGCGACGAGATGGAAGTTTTTTTTGAGGATATGGCCGAGGAATTCCCCTTTGGGCTTCTTGTTTCCATGAAATAGGAACTACTCCAAATGATAAGCTCTTTTCCCATTATTTGAGGGCCCATAACCTCCTCCTCCATTTTTATATAAGAGATGCTGCCTTAGTTAGGGGGAGCTGAAGAGTTGCAGCTATAGATTTAGAGATGTAGTTAGCATAGAGAGAAGAAGAAATCATAACTTCGGGAATAGTGCAGAGTGTGATTGTTTTTGTGTGTTGGGAACATAGTGAGATCTTGGACCTTTGTGTATGAGGGTGTTGCAAACGTGCTTGGATATGGACCTGCCGAAGGAAAGCCTCAACATCAAGGCTTGGTTGTAAACTCCCATTTTCTTGATCATAATAAAATGAAATTGATGTTTATCTTCCACTCTTGTTTACATTTATAATGAGATTTCTATCATTCCTTGATCATTTAGATAGGTTGTAATTTCTTTATGTTTATCGTGATTTTACGCTTTTTATGGTGTCTTGATTGTCTGTACAGGTAATCGAACGTTGGCAGCAGTGTGTATCAAGCTTGATAAGAGCGACATATCAAGAAGATTCGATGAAAGGCGACAACATAGCATCAGAACAAGGTAGGTCATATTTCTTGCTTTGAATTTCATTTACAATCTAGGAAGGTAGATGTTAGCACTATAAAATTTGGCCCAATTTCCGACGGCCACTTCGTCGCTATTCCGACACATAGTCGTCACAAGAGCGACAGTTCAAGGATGGACAAAACGTGGTTAGCCATTACGTCGCAATTCTGACGCCTTGACAAAGTGTCGCAATACCGACACTTTTTCCGTCGCTTCCAAACAAGCGTCACTCTTCCGACATTCCCCAAACCGTCGCTCTTCCGACATTTGCAAACTGTCACAATTCCGACGAAATGTGGTCGAACATTTTGAGCGTCGCTCTTCCAACGTTTTCATACTGTCGCTCTTTCGACGTTTCTAAAATGTCGCAATTCCGACGCCTTACAAAAGTTTCGCAAGACCGATGCATTGCGAAAGTGTCGCAATACAGACGCTTTCCAGAAGCATCGCAATACCAACGCTTTTCAAAAGTGTCGCAATACCGACGCCAGGAAGAACTGTCACAATATCGACAGACGTCTCAAGACTGACGGAAATGGAAATCATTCAAAACTTCGGAAGACCGACGCTTATAAGGCGTTGGTATACCAACTCGTATAAGGTGTCGTAAGAGCGATGCTTACAAAGGGTCGGTATACCAACGGCGGGTTCAATTTAAAAAAAAAAAATGAAACTTTAAAACATGACAGTAAATCTCCAATATTTGTTATGAATTGTGGGCGTTCAAATTTCCTGTCACAACTGTAAAGCTGTTGTACTACAGAATAAAAAAATTTGAACCTCTACCTATGTGTAAAATGCCTCCAAAGTTTCCTGTCCTATCATATTCACAATATGTGCAAAATCAACATGTTTTATTTCTGGGACTGGCCAATTAAATAAAACTCCAAGCCAAGGACTGGAAATCTCACTACTTAATTTCTTCTTTCTGATTTACTTATCAATTCATATAAATTGATAAGTGAATAATTTAGTCTAATCTTATATTAAACCCAAATAATGAGGCTCCCACGCTATACATATTCCCTTTTGTAAAGCACTTTAACCATGGCACAGCTCTTGCATCAACATTACAAGGCCTTCCAATTGATTTATTAAAACCCCGCTTAGACCTTCAGAACTAATTTATCTTCGGTTATAACCGGAAACATGACTGTCGGATCAAAGTCTGTGATACTATAACAATGTCCAAGACCTTTAACAACCACCATCACTCGGGCTTATAAAGGGACTTTGATACAAATTGCAACCTTAGTCTGAACAGTCCCGGTCAATAGAAATTAGAACTGGGGCCCAACACCAACGACCTTGCCACATCCAACGGTGGATAATACATTGCACTGTCCTTGACAATCCAACGATCCAACTGGATATCGTGCGAGTTACTTGCACGATCGTTAAGTCGCGATGAGAGTGGTTTTTGGAACCCATGTTTAGCCACACGTCGATCAAAGGCACATATCGCGTTATTTTTTCAATTACAGCTTACCACCTTTGTGGTCGCGTGATACACTGAAATTCTATCTTGAAACCATCTTTACTTTGCAGTCTTCAGGTTTCGCTTTAAAGTTCAAGCCCATTAACTCCGCTACCTTCCACAGTTGATAAGACCCGAAAATCTTGCTTCGTCAACAATGAATCAACCTTATTTTCATCACAGGTAGAGTTCAATGCTCCTTGAGCGTACAAAATCTGACTTCCGGTTGTTCTCGGATGGAGCCTCTGTTCGCCCACTCCAAACCAGAACAACGCGTTCCACTTATTCACTGAGGATAAGCATTTGAGGACAGATAGAGATTTATGGAAATTCACCCAGGACAACTATAGTCAATCTATTCACAGAAGATGTGTATGTAAGGACAGGCATGGAGGAAACAAGAGGTTTCCTCGTAGAGTCTACACGCAAGAAACGGCCAGGGTTAACTAAATTGCGCCCTCATCATGGATCAAAACACAATTGAATTTGCAATTCCCTTTCGCGGAGTCAAATCGAACTTCCATAGCATTATATGGACAAACCTTACACCTCTTCTCCTAATTAGCTCTTAATTCAGGGGTTTAGAATGCATTGTTCTCACCACAAAATTGCCACACAATCACTCCTAGACACACAGTCTAGTGTCATGGCTCTTAACACGATTTCTACCATTCAGATTTCCATACCCTTGCTTATCGGACTCGAGCTCAATTACACAGAAATCCATTATCCTTCATCAAGAAAGCATATATACATTCAAAAGGAAAATACATTTTTCTTCTACGAGACAATGCCACTGGCTTATATGTATTTTGGTGCCATGTGGCATATTACAAATGTGTATCAAAATTCACTTACTAACATGTGTAATATTACTAAATCCCTCGATAAATGTGTGGTCCTCCTATTGAACACGAGGAAGTGTATCTAGTCAAGAGCTATACCAGGGATTTGTCGGTTGTTTTGGGAAGGTGAAAATACACCTTATAGCACTTGTTGCTCCTAAGAGTACCATAGAGGCTTTAACACAAATAATCTTCTTTGTAGCCTGTGTCATCTTCGTTAGTTTAAGTGAAGTGTTACAGATACTTACCCAATTCCAGCTAACCAGATGGGCGATGGCATTTAATTTATATAGAGACCTACCCAATTCCTGTTAAGCAAACATATGATTGCATTTAATTTATATGACTATCCTACTTTACTAGGAGGATGTTGTAACTAAAGTCTTATGCATTCTTACCCAATTCGAGTCACGTAAATTGAGGGTCTATACTGTATTGGAATACATAATACAAAAAGTATTGGAATACTGTAATATGTCTTAGCATGGACTTTATTGCATGGAATTATTGCCTTATACTGCTGATAATGGTGGAAGGAAATTACTGTGATAAAAATAACTAGAAGTTGCCCCAAAAGGTGCAAAGAGAGGCCGATAGGTTTATCTAACTTATTACGCACCAAGAGGGATAAAAAAACTACAGAGGATCACACCTCTCAGAGCTTAACAAATCTGGTGCTAAAAAATATGTATGCTACTCTAGATCTATCGATCTATATATATAACCTTTTTAAGCTAGACAAACTTAACGAGAGACCACGATCTCCCCCAACCCGCATTTTAGAGATCCTACTTCTCTCAAGAGCCACCAGGCATCTGTCTTTTGCCTTCGTAAAGGGATTTTTATCACGATATAGAAGATGATACCAGCTAAGCATTTACACAAACTGCGATGTAATAACCTTGAGTATTCTAATAAAATGGGTCCAATGATTTGAATCTTCTCTAAAAATAATTAAATCCATTGCTATTAACATCAAGTATTCCAACAAAAAGTGTATGCCCTGCTTGTCAAAATCCAGGAACTGACAAGAAGCTAAATCAGGTATTCTTATTTAGTAATATCAAGCAAGCATCAGCCAACAAAATTCCTAATCCCATGTTAGCCCTATAGTTTGTAAGGTCTAGTCATTTGGAATCAGTACAGAGACTTGACATACAAAAGAAAATATCACAAATCAACGGAGTGCAATAGCAGGTTAGGATCCAACCATATAGGGTCACACAGAACATTATGAATTTTTTCTTCCCATTAGATGAGACCAATATGGCCAACAAAAAAATCACTCAAAAATGTGCAGATATCAATGAATTTTATTCAGAAACTCTACAATTCTATAAGTAAATACAAGAAGATGCTCCGAATTCCCTGAAGGGAAACATTGGATTCTGTATCCCTGCCTTTAAAAACTAGGACAGATAGGTGAGAGCCTGCCTGGCTATCACATCATTTCTATATCTTTCTAATTGCAAAACTTGAAATCTATACATGTATTTGGAACCCCGAATTTACATCCTTCCCTGACAATAGGGGAGGGAAAAATAAAAGTGACTATGAATATTTTCATGGAACTACCCGCCGAGTAGACTTGCAGAAGAGTTGTTTCTCAAGCATTTACAATCAACCCATATTAATTATGGAGGGCTCAATTTAAGGGCATAGGCATCCAATTTATGGAAAATATTGTCAGGGGATTGAATCATTGAACAACTCATGGCAAGCAGCAAACCCGTATGAATCATTAAGCAATGCATCAGCAGCCAATTCACTCTGAATCACTATCTAAAATTTCCATGGCCTTTAGTCCCCTTGGTTTCTACAACAACAAAAGATGGTTCAGCCAATTGAAACGAGTCATAAATATTGATTTAAGTAGAATTTTAAAGCAAGACATTAGCAAAGATTACTAAATCATGGAAAAACATAGCAATGTCACAATAGTTGACAAGAAACCCTGCTTGAAGAGAATATACCTTCTTTATGCACTTCTTTTCTCTAACCTCATACCGAGCTCTGGTAAGATTAGACAACCAATTCCCAGGAAAGAAATACTGCACAACAAAGGATAAACACATTAGGTACAAATCACACCCCTTTTTATTATTCTGAGATACATGCCAGCAAGCCAGACACCTAAACAAGGGAAAATACATTTTACAACACAGTAGTCCAGGTCCTCCCTTTATGATCTACAATTATCACACAATCAGGAGCAATGATGACAAAACTCAACATTTCTCTTGATCTCTATTACGAAAATTGTGAAAGACTGATATGATAAAATTTCATTGCCTCATCAGGACCTCGCTTGAAAGGCACTTGTTTCTTACATTTGCACCATTTCCTGAAGCAGACGGATCTTCCGAATTTCTGTAAGTCGCCAAACCCAAGGTCAATTACACAAACCTGGTTGCAAACATAGAGTTTTGAAAGATATTTACAAGAAAAAAAAGGAATCCTAGATAAAATATCAAACCTCAAACCTATTGTTTAAACAAGGCATGTAAGGATCACAGACAGGAGTACAAGGTCTTAATGATGTGCTTCTTGAGTGAGCTTCTAATTGGGCTTGAGTAGATGGAGTCTGCTGGTCATGCCTTCCATTTTGTCTATCGATCCGAATAGTTTTCTTAGCTTGAATAGAACATAGCAATAACGGTAGGGTTCCTGCAGCACCCTGTCATAGGTCTCACAAGAATTCCCTAGGCCCTTCAATAGTCGAGATTGGGGCCTCTGGTTTAAGAAAACCACTCTAGCACTGTTGGAGATGTAGGTTTGCAGCACAAAAAATTAACATTATAATCAGTACCTAATTACAGTCATTTAACCTACATTTTAAAATTACCGATATGCGTGACAACTTACTTGTACCAGAGAACAGTCTATTAGCTTCTTCATGTCCTGAAGCCGAATAACATCATAGTAGACATGCCTTCGAACCTGGACCAAAAAACTCTTTTAGGACATCATAAAGCTCATTTTATGCAATAATTCATGCCAATTAAGGACCGGCCTTTACAAGGTTTTGCGGATTACCTGCAGAAGGAAATGTGAACGATGGGAATAGAGACAATGTTGACAAATGCTGGCACTACAATCCACGAAAAAGATGTTGAATTCATTCTTCTTGTGCTCCAAATGAATAGAACAAGGTGTAAAAAATTGGTCTGTTAACAGAGCCTCCAGCCATGCCGGTTTTTGTGGAACAATGGAGAGAGCATATCCAACCTAAAAAGGAGTCAGAAAGCTCAATCCTTCCATAATTTACTATATTTGAGGAGCCAGGCAAAACGACAGAAATCTCCTAGAAAATCCTCATAATTTATCAATTTATGGAATTCGGGTAATTATCAATTTATTATATTCGACCTCAGCATATTCAACCCCCTTAAGCTAGAGATGTGAAACACAACATCACACGTTTCCTCAAAAAATGAACTTAAATAAGGCCGAGCTTTTCAAGAAGTTGATTGTTCGTTCTAGAAATTTAACTCAAAACCGAGCTTGCCCCTCAAACTTCGAAAGAATAACACAAATCATAACACATCAAAGCTAATCTTGATAAGCTATTTTCCAATTTCAAAAATTAACTCAAATTCGGAATAAAAGATATGGGAAACCTGAGTTCCCGATCCTGCACGCAAGAGACAACGATTAGTAGAGCCTCCATCTCCATCACGAATATCATAAATATTAACTGTCTTTTGGGCACTGGCAGTAGATACCATAAGAGGCCCACATGGCCTGTACCACCAATGTTGATTCTCTGTCACAACATTTGCAAAGCTAAAATTTCTCCCCGAGACATCCCTCTCTGCCAAAACTGGAGAGATGGTACTGGATGTTGAAGTGAAGGCCTCTGATTCAGTATGGAATGCCATAATTTATTTATTATAAAAGTCCCATGAACAGAAACCTGAGTCCAATGTACAACCTACAGATGATGCCGCAACATATTTACCAGAGCGACCATCTGAACCAACTGCTTTGATCAACCAGCGATCACGCCACATGTTTGGGGTAAGCCCATATGGAGTTTTATATTCAACCTTCTCCTGGAGATTGGAAAAAAGAAATACTGAGTACATTACTCATACGTCAACTTCCCTTTATGTTAAGGGAAAATTTAAAGAGTGCATAAATATTCTTAAAATCCAAATCATAGTTTCTAGAAAATTTCAATAGTTTTTGAAATGAACTACATCAAATATTTAGGCAAATCATTTTTTTAAATAGAAATTGGTGAATTTTATTTCAAATATAGAAATTTAAACCATGATAATAATCTAACCCCTAGGATTTTCCCTATTTCTAATAGAAAATCCCAAAATGTATAAATTATAACACCCATAAACCCCAAAATTAAGTACAATAATTAAAACCTCCTAGAGAGGAAGTGCCTAGAGAGACCTGACCATAAGTGTTTAGTTGGTTTTTTCAGAGACCTAACCATAGAATCAAATGAATCCTGCGAATCCTGCAAAATAATAAACAATAGTAAGGCCATTATTTATTGGTTTGAAATAATAAACAGCATGCAACAAACCCACATAATTAGTAAATTATTTAAAGACAATAATTCCTACATATTAAAATATAAAGTTATAACATACCAGCTCATACTCGAACATAACATCTGTATCAATATTCTTCTTCTGTATCTTCTTGATCTTCATCCAACTTATCGACATCTATATCAACATCTGATTCAGAAACGGTGTTGAAATTATCGACCATGTCATCATCAACAACAATTATTTCATTTTCAATAATATCCTCATCGACATCATCATCAATAATTTTTGCCTCATCTCCTATGCTTGGTTCATCTTCTAAGATATCTTCTTTGTCTGTCAATGCATCTTCTTGCTCATCTGCCACTGCATCATCTTCTTCTTGATCAATATCATATTCTTCCTCTATAGTATACTCTACTGGCCTTCCTCTTGGATCATATCTAATAGCAAATGATCATTCGTTCTCACCTAGAACCTCTGAGTAATAGACTTGTTCGCATTGGCTTGGAAAAACATAGCGATCTTTTCCTGCTTCAAACTACGATGTTTTAACCATTGGAAATCCATTGTCATGTTGAATAAGTGTTCTATCATCATCACGTACATTCATTTGTAGCCTATACCATTTGACGTCAAACAAAACTATTTTGAAGGAATTAAAGTCACACTCAACTATATCATCTAAGAACCCATAATATCTATTTTCAGATTCTCGAGGACGTCTGTCACTCTTGGAGGAAACATTAGTGACCTGGAATACTGCAGTTATCCCACTATCAGAAGTTTTCCTGTTATCATCCAACTGTTTAACGCAAAATTTACGACCATTGCACCACATAGCCTTGTGGTGTTTCAACTGCAATATGCCAAACATGAAAAAGATGCATTCTCAATTAATAATTAATCATATAATTTACACAACATGAAAATTAACTGAAAAATCAAACTTGTTGTCACATTATAAATATAGTATAAAATAAGTAATGAATAAAATAGGTGAATTAATTGCTTACCTTTCTATCTTTCAAACCATATGCTAAATCGATTTCCTTGTCCGTAACGTTTCCATCTCCACTACGATACGCTTCTCTAATCAATTCAGACAATAGTTGCCATGATAACCTACCTTTGTTACGTGATTTACATGTTTCAATCCATTCATTCATCCACTCAAGATTGTTTGCAATGTATAAAAGTAGTGCCTCATAATCTTGAGCACCTGAATAAAAAAACAACAATTCACCAATATTAATAAATATTACTTATAACCATGGTAAATTATATTAATTAATAAAATATGAAATAATAAGACCTAAATGAATATAATGATCATATACATGATGTAAAAAAATGAAACATTATATGTATTATACATAATAAATCTTTTACCTCTCACTTTCTTCATTCTACCTTTTCCCAACAGGTGCTCCACTTCAAATTTTTTGATGGAGTTCACATCCCAAATGGAATCCACCGCCTTCATGGCTGGCACAACTAATATAGGAAGATAATGACTAATATACACCATGGATTGATATACCACATATCCCTCCACCATAGAACCCTCAGGTCGTGCTCTTTGTCTAACCAAAGCCTTCAAGGATTTCAGGTGCCTCTCGACCATCCACATTGACCTTGTGTGTACTGGTCCACACATTTCAATCTCTTCAACTTGGTGTATCAAGTAGTGTTCTTGTGCATTGAAAAATGTTGGAGGTAGATACTTTTTCATTTCACACATTAGCCGATGAATTCCTCTCTTCCAATACTTTATTTCATCTTGATGGATTTCTTTCAATGACAACCATCTGCAAATCATTACGCAAGGTTATTTCAATGAAACATACTACATATTTCATTACGATTAAATTAATACATCATTTCATTAAGTACGAAAAGAAATTATAGCAATTAGATTTTGTGTATAAATCAAAACTACTTACCTCATGTATTTACTAAGACCATATATAACTTTTTTGACATTGTTGTCGAAGTTGTTTGGGAGAGATACAGGTAGAACATACGATAACAATAAAAAATGAATCATTATTGGTTTCAAAATTAAACAGAAAAAAGGAAAATTTAAAATATGTATTCAAGAAATAACATACAAAAACGTATACCAAAAAAATTACCTTAACAAAGGTATGCCAATCATGTGTTTTCACCCCACTGAAGTCACCTTTCTTCGTTAAGATTTTATTTATGTTTGAAGAAAAACCTGTTGGAAATTTAATTCTTCTAATGACCTCTTTTACATCATTGCTTTATTGTTCTGTTAATAACCATGGAATATTATTATAATTTCTACCTCCATTGTTATTTGATCTGTCGATCACACTTATCATTGCATGATTCAATTTCTCAATGTCAGCACAAATTTTGTCAATTTTATCTCTATCATTTGCATTCTATGGTTCGCCATAACGTTTCTGTCACATTCTTCCCGACATGCATTGTATCAAAAAAATGAGCTATATTTAGGTCCTCATAGTATGGAAACCTCGCGAATTGAAAAGGATAACATTTCATTCCAGGTGGAAGTACAATATTAGTACCTTCACCGCGATGATGACCTTGATATCAAAGAATAAAATAAATCAGAACAATATTAATTATAAAATACAATAAAATAAATTCATTAGTTAAAACAAAAATTCCAAACATTACATAAACAAATAATATATATATATATATATATATATACACACACACACACACAAATTACGTACCATCTTCTTGATGATTATTAATTCTGTTATATTCCAACATCCACAACTGAGGTGTCATTCTTCGTGGTTTTAATCCAGTTTCTTCTTTATCATTGAAAAGATTGTTTTCAGTAGTATGATACTTATGGTTCCTAGAGAGGAAGTGCATAAACTCATCAAATACCATCTTTCTTAAGTCTGGCGAATGATGATACTTCATCTTAGGGCCACAAACTGGACATGCAAATCTACCCTTTGTTTGAAGACCTGCAATAGATGGATCAATAACAATTAATATACTATGAGATCATTTTTAAAACATGCAATATGGTATATATAATTTAGATAATTATATATTATATTAAAGTGTAACGAAATATTACATGCCACAAACATGTGTTAGTCCTGGGGCATCATGAATTGTCCATACAAGCATTCCACGACATTGAAATCTCTTTCGCTTGATTGGTTTAGTGATGTCATACATAGTGATGCCATGCCATATCTGTATTAGCTCATCGATAAGAGGCTCAATATATACATTCATATCTTTGACCTGGTACTTACCTAATTGTTCAAAATTACGGTACATAATAATTACTACCATGATAGATGTATATATAAGTAAGTAAATAAATAAAATATATATTTATGCAAACAACGAGAGAAATGAAAATGTTACATTCAAAAAAATAATGTATCAAATACCTAGAATAATCATAGTCAACATTATGTGCTCCCTCTTTATTGACATCCAAGGAGGAATGTTATTGTTGATAACAAAAATAAGCCACACTGAGTAAGTAGATCTAAGCTCTCTGAATGGATTAACACCATCAGCTACCAATGAAAGCATGACATTACGAGGTTCATTTTTAAAATCTACATATTTTTCCTCGATTTCTCTAAATGCAGAACCATCTGCAGGCATTCGAATAACACCATCTCCACTTCTATTCTTTGAATGGTAATCCATAAACTGTGCTATGCTGTTACACCTGAACATTCATTGCAAATGTGTAATTATGGGAATATGACGAAGAACCTTTTGAGGCACCTTTTTGGTTAGCTGATCTGTTCGATATCTACTGGTACCACATTTCAGACATTCTGTTTTCAACGCATGTTCTCCGTAATATATAATATGATATTTAGGACATGCATCTATAGTGTTATATTCCATTCCACAGTGTTTCATAATAGCACATAGATCTCGATATGTTCGAGGTAAAGTATTTGGCGATGGTAAAAAATATTCACCCAACAATCTACAACATAAACAAAAACTAGTTAATGTAAGATTTGCAACATAAACATAATTATTTGCAACATAAACATAATTATTTTTGAATAAAAAAAAAACTATTTTTAAGATTTGCAACCATGATTCCAAGCCAATAGAGACAAAATATGAAAATTTTTCTCATTTATATACCATGCAAAGGTGATGAATATATCAAAATGGCACCAAGTGCAATACATATCATTGAAAAATACATAAGAAAACTTGTTGAAGTAATGTATCAGGTTTCTCTTATATTATTCACTGTGTTTTATTGCTGCGTTAATATTATAATATACAATTCATTGTATCAGCCTTAAAGACAATTCTGGGTTCAGTATATATATATATATCAGACCAGCATTTTGAAGATCTTGTATTCTTCATTATCTATGTTTGCTTGGCAATAAATTTCTAGAAAAACATCTACAACACTTAGAGGTATTGAATTGGTTTATGAAACCCACTATAAGTGCTATTTGTAACAAGTTGAGAGAGCATTACAACTTCAGCAGTCTGCTCATAATGTGTTTGACGAAATTTATCACTGAAAAGATTCATTAAAACCCAGAAAACTCAGTGGCCAGTTTAGTGCATTTCCAAGCGGGAATTTTCTAGTGGTCAATTTATTATTCCCAGTCACATTTTCATTAGGTTGTATGTTGTTGTCCCTTGAGTGGCATCAGACCATTTGCATCAGTCTTGATGCCATGATCAAGTTGATTGTATGCTGTGTGAAAGGTTTTGTATTTATGCTGCTGCTATGTGTGAGCAGAGAGAGAGGGTCTGACAGTTCCTAGCTGAGTGTGAAATAAGGTTGCTGCTGATTGTTTTGAGAACATAAATTGTCATCAAGTACACTTGATGAGTTGCATGCTGCCAGGGATTTTATGCTAGCCAGCCTTGTATTTATCAGTCATCATGTGTATTGTTGCTGCTATAAGGTGTTGAGTATGAGTTATTAGACAAGTTTTTTGCTAGTATAATAGAGGGATTTGCAGCTCATGGAGGAGACACTGAGGAATTTGCAACTCATGGAGGAGCACCTAACCGACCGGTTAAGTACGGAACTGGCCGGTTTATGCATAAACCGGTCGGTTCCGTACTTAACTAGCCGGTTAGGTCCGGTTAACCGGCCAAAACAGGTGAGAATAGGCTATTGACCGGGTTGCAAGGCCGGTTCCAACCGGCAGCCCTCCTGACCGGCTGGTTTGACCAGTTACCGGTTCAAACTGGCTGGTTTTGATAACTATGATATATATATATATATATATATATATATATATATATATATATATATATATATATATATATATATATATATATATATATATATATATATATATATATATAAGTTATTATTTTACACATTTATTACAACTAAAAAAAGGGAAAATAATCAACATTTACATATATGTGATCATATATACATATAGCATACCTTAGGAGTTGTGTCATACATCTGTTCGACAAATTATTCATAACCTTTAAGTTCACCAGCAACAATGTAGCAGAGAGAAGAGTTGCATTTGAGTGTTCAAAAAGTCGTTCACTTGACCTTTCAATCAGAGGTACATCATAAATATCGTCACTGCTATCTCCACCATCATCATCTAACTCACCATACAAGTCTTAGAGCATTTGATTTGTCCCATCATTAATGTGAACTGTCTCATTATTGTCATCATGATCTACCTCCATGGGATCATTAAAATTACCTTCATCATTCGCTTCATGTTCTTCACCTTGTATAACATCATTTCCAATACTAATATTTGCTGCAATATTCTCTTGTACTGGTGCAACATCATCTAATCTACTACTATTTAGCTGTGGAAGCTGGTTGATCATCTGCAAAAATTTGGGGGGCAATTGTGCCTTTATGAAAATTACAAACATTAATAATTAAACATTAGTGCGCATATAAAAAATATTAAAATAATGTAAAATTTTACGATATAATCAAAATGAAGATAGATAATGAAGATAGATAATTAATTACCATGGGACGATAGTCATTCGATCCACCATAAATGTGCCCATATTTCCTACAATGCATTGTTGCTGTTGCTATTAAAATTATAACATTATTTCTCATCCAACATTTTTTGCAAGGGAAATAAACTCTATCATCACCCCTTTCACCCTTTTGATTTTTTTTTCCACCTCTAATGTTTTATTCCATTGATGCAAATTATCCTATAAAGAAACTAATAAATCTCTCTGAATGGTGTAGAAAAACCAAGACTTGTTGAACTCAATGGGAGCTCAATATATAAGAAACAAGAAAATAAAAGTGGGCTTTTTACAAATTGTGAGCTTTTTACAAAATGTGGGCTTTTTACAAAATTGTGGGCTTTTTACAAAATTGTGGGCATTTTACAAATTGTGGGCTTTTTCCAAAATTGTGGGCTTTTTCCAAAATTGTTTATATTTTTAATAAAATGTGGGCTTTTTACAAAATTGTGGGATTTTTACAAATTGTGGGCTTTTTACAAATTGTGGGCTGATAATGGTGGAAGGAAATTACTGTGATAAAAATAAAAATAAAAATCTAAAATTGTCTATTTGCAACAAATGCCCAAAAATTAACAACATGATAGATAGTGGTAATAACGAGAAGCAAGGAGATGGCAACTCCATGGTCAATCTACTGGTAGAAAATATGCCTTCTCACCTCCAACGGATTTCTCATACTGGGTAGCACACATCAAAAATCTGCTAGTGAGAATGGAATGCCTTAAATCTGAAATAACAAGTTATATCCAAATATTGAAGTGGAATCCATAAATCTCAATTTGAAACAATTTTTTTTATAAATGAAACACCAAGAAAACTTACAAATCCAAAACTCACTCAAGGGCTACACCACAATACAATATGAAAAATTTTAATCATTGAAAATATGCACGAGGAGATGAAATCCCAACAGGCTTTATTCAAATAGGGGATGGAAATGCAACAAAAAACTCTAAATATTTGGGTACATGTGACTCGGGCTTCCCAACCCCCTCACTCACCATATATAGTGGAGGCATTGTTCCAAGCCAAAAGAATGGAGAAATGCATTAGACAAACCCTAAATTTTTAGGCTACATGCTTATTTCTGAAGTTAGAGACCCTAAATTCTTCATTCGCAATCTTCAATTTAAAATTTAACATTTTTTACAGAGTATATAAAAAGAAAAGGGCCTTCCTGAAATAATATTGTAATTTGTCATACCATGGATTCCGAATTTCTTCAAGACAAAATTCAAGAAATCCAAGCATTTTTTGTTCCCTGTACGCATGAACACAGCCGATGTAGATGCCATAATTTTGTCACTGTGTGAACATATGGAAAGGGAAATTCAGATATCAACATATTTCTACTTCAATCCCCTTTCCCCCACCACACACATATATATTTCAATTAATACAAAAATTAAATAAGGGCCTTGATTGATATACACACCTTTTTGTACTTGTGACTCTCCAGTCTGCCATATAGTAAGAGTAATAATACATGCAAGAGTAGCTAGTATTCTGTCATATGCCAAGAAATAGAATTCTTGATCCATATAAAACCTATGTCTCGGCTTGAAGGACCTTTGAAAAACCATAAGGGAGAAGAACATTGACCCAAGTATGAAGAAAACTTGGAAAAAGAAAATGGAGTTCTAGGATGGAGTCTGGACTATGCAGGTATGGAGCTTGAAGACCAAGAATACCAAGAATACCAAATTCGGCCCTTCGGAATGAAATAATGGCATGCTGGTTTGATTGTTTAGTCCTTATTATATATCGGTGCGTGGAAGGTTAAATATGGCGAAGGTTTCAATTGGGCCTTAAGGCAAAGGTTAAATTCACTGAATTCTTTTAATCCATGACCATTATCATATTGAACTTTGAATACAATTCGAAGAGTGAGATTAAGGAGAACTGGTAAGTGAAAAACCCAAGACTCAAATCGAAGTGTAAAAGAAATTTGAATACTTGATTTGGAATTTCATAAGGATGGTTTTCTTATAGTTATTAAAAAGTGAAACTTCTGTGTTTAGATTGAATTTCTGGGTTGGTTGGGTTTGTAACCAGTTAACTATTGAAAAGTGCTTCCGCATCAGTATTGTAAATTTTCCCATAATTGAATTTGGGAATGAATTTTGAAGGCATCTATACACAGCTTGAGGTTTGAAAATGAGAGAAGAACTGGGACTGTGGGTTTTTACCCCATCAACCAAGATATGTTTATGTTAACTAGAACAGTCCCATAAAGTTAGCTTATAAATTGTAAAATAAGAGGGATGCAAACCATTTCCATTGTTTTCTATTTATGGGGGATTGTGGGAGATGTTTGGGGTAAGAGAAGCTTATACATAATGTAGCCATGCGAGAAATTTTAATCCAGTGACCAGGTGCTCAATTTTTTTTGCATGGTGTTCAAAGGTTTAGAGTTGATGATTTGACAATATAAGCAGTCTGAGAAAGATTCATACATTTTTATTGATCTTGACTCTTGAACACCAAAACACTGAATGAGATGGTATTGAAAACTACACTATTGAAGGATACAAGTGTTGATAGACATCTGTAATCTGCAGGTGGAGTTCATCTAGATCAAGCCTACCTTGATACATGTATAATCTGACTCTTGTCCCTTAATAACCACATTACTCAACTGTTTGAATATTCATTTTGAAGAGTCGCAAGTCAGGGTTGGCATTAATAATGTCAAAATATGAAACAAAATTTTCCAACAGTCTGATTAAAAGTGCAGTAGTTCTTGGCATATAAACTCTTGGAAATGTGCGAAGTGGTAGTTAAACTATCCAAATCTAGTGCATATAAATCCTTGTCGTATGCTGAAACCTGTTTTAACTAATTCATAATGAAAATCGCTTGAAAGCATTAGGTGAATTTGAAGTAATCTGAAAGAGACATGGTATTGTGGCATCAATAAATCTTAAGAAACCAACTGTGAAAATCTTAGTCACTGTTTTGGAGAGATGATGGTTTTTCTGAGTTCCCTTTGCGAGTATTACAGGTGTGAGCTACTATAATACTCCTTACTAATATATGTTAAGACTCAACATGGCTATAAGTGAAGGAGATTGATACGCATCAAAATCAACATGTTTTCAAGTAGGAGATGCCTAATTTTGTAACAAAATTCTCTCTGGATGTCAAAATTTGCAGACACTGAAGATTACTCAGGTGATGCCTGAAATTTCCACTGAATTCCTATAAGAATCTTAGATTTGTGATAGAAATCATTTTTCTAATATATTAGCTTAATCCTTTTAAGTTTTTCTGATTCAACTAATAAAAAAATTTTCAAGGAGTATAATGAAAACTAGATTATGTGTGAAGCATAAAATAATCATTGATGCTAGACTTGGAAGCTAAGAAGTATAATAAGAAGTAGATACACTTCTCTAAAGCATAATACCATTTTTCTAAAGCATAAGACAATCATTTATGCTAGACTTGGAAGTTCGAATAAGACGAGATAAAACAACGAAAAAGGCATTCCATTACTTGCATGAAATATGAGTACCGCCTTTTACCAGTAAGCTAGGAGCAAGGTCTAGATTTTGACTGGCATCGATTCTTGTGTACTCAAATTTCACTAAAAACATAGTTTTTTGTATGTTTTTCAGCACATGGTTAAAAATGATAGTGCATCAAAATCTATATTGTTGGGCCAAATACATAAGTAATCAAAAATTCTCTTTACCAAGTTATTCGCTTCATCAAAATCCTAATCTTCACATGTGACACTTTTGCTAGGGATAAATATCAAGTGGGTTGTGATATTTTAAAACTTGGTTCACGGTGAAGTGCCCAAAAGGAAAGTCTATCAAAGCATCTGTGAACTTTGTCATTTCATAGTAGCAGATGATTTGATATCATAATGGAGGTGCTCCAATTCAAGCAGTGTAGAAGAGGTAGGAGCCTACAAGGCAGATCCAAACTTTGGAGAAGAGCAAGGCAGATCCTGGGAAGAATGAAGAATTTGGGGATCTGGGATCTCTTCCAGAGGCCATGATACCAAATTTTTGTCCTGTTTGTAGATATTTCTCATCTACATCCAATATAGCCTTAAATGCCCACATAGATCACTGTCTATCAAGTGAGTCAAATGCTAAAAATCTGGAACAAATTTTTCCAAGCCTAAAGTGAAGGTGAGAAAAAACCGATCAATCCTAGATATAATTGTTGCGACACCTATTTGCATGCTAGAGGATTTGGATTACAGTACTAGAAAAGAGCAATTGACCACTGATGCACATCCATTGCCTTTGGATCAGCTCAATCTCAGAGACACCACCAAGCAGAGGCAACATCAATGCAAAGATCTCAACATTTCAAAATTAATGCAAAGATCTCGCGTAGTGGTAATGCATGTATTTCAAAAGAAACAAATAACAATGCACATTCTAACCCATTCGAATAACGACTGTAGCAAGGGTTTACATCTAATTAGATCCAATCCATATATCGATGGAAAAAAATTAATATAATTACATTTTCTGTAGCAGAGGAAACTTTGTAAAAAACAGAAAAGGAATATAAAACGAGGATGTCAAGATGTTTAGATGACTCAGTACAAAAATTATTTGTGCTTAGTAGACACAACACTGTATTCTTAATGCATTTTCTGTAGAATACTAAACAGATTTGTCCAAAATTTGAGATGCAAACTGTAGTCTCTACTACGTTTGGAAAATTGGAGGTTTATAAAAGATAAACTACGAACAGAATTGTACCACTATGATAAGAAGCTGTCAGAAGCATTCCTTCTGCTTCACAAACATGGAACTACCTTAAGAATTCTTATGGTTGATATAAATATTAGAGCATGGGAATTAAATGTAGTAGTTATGCTAAAATATTGAATAACAGCTTGAGAGTGCTCTTTAGATACTGTATGAATGCACCAAATTAAAGTTGTACCATTACTAAAGATAAATGGCCAAAAATAGTCAATTTTGATATCGTGAAGTTATGTCTTTCTCGATAGCAAACTGGGATAGGATGGAAAATATGAGAGAACTAAGTTCCAAGGACTAAAAAAAAAATGCCAACATAGTTATGCCTTGAATCAGAGACAAAACAAAGCTGCCCAAAAAAGTGTTTGCCACTATCATCACCCCGAGGAGCGCAAAGTCAGTTGATGGTGCCAACCATTTGACAAAGCAGAGAGAAGATTCATGGTGCCAATGGTTGTAGCACAGTTTGTTGACGTGAGCCATCATTGTAACAAAATAGATTGATGGTGCCAATTGTTGTAGAAGTCCATTGAGAGTGAAACTACTGTATTAGAGAAGTTTTAGAGCACCCATTGAAGCTCCTATATATAGCAGAGTCAACATTTTCCTATTGAACAAGTTTGTATATTCAAAGCCACAACAAGATCAGATAGCCACAATCCTAAATGAGAACCAGAGCCAAAGCTAAGACAGATTCACGTTTAGCAGAACAAGACAGCCATAGCAAAGGATCTGACCACAGAACCAGATCATGAGAGATAGTAAGATTCTTGCTTCCACTGTGGAAATGTAGAAACTGTACAAGGGCTTTGCTTCCAGCAGATTTCATTGTGACAATAATTGCTATGGTGTTGTAAGCGCTCATTAGTAGAATCTTAAAGCCATTCTGGAATTCTTTTAACCTGGAGAGGGTTTTCTCTGGTTATAAATCCTCATGTTCAAATTCCATTGTGGATTGGTTGTGTTTGATATTATGTTTTTACTGTCCGCAGTTGAATTTTCGCACAGAAAATTATCAGTCTAAAGCGAGCAATTTTGCGATGTTTATTTTGCTTCCTATTGTGAAGTATTTCGTTCAGAAATCTACTCGTTGTAACAGAGGTCTTGGGAATAGAACAGGGGACTTGGGTTTTTTGGAATCAAACTTCAGGTTAAGATTCTCATCTGAAGAATGGCACAGTGAGCCTTAGCATGGAGTTGGGAGTACCAATTTGAAGTGCAGGTAGGGCATTGTACAATAGAACAATTAGATTTATGGACCCTAATACAAAAGTTTCTTCTTCTTTCAAAATGTGTTTCTCGTTTTCTGTAACCAATGTGGGTCCTATTCTTGTTTCAATTGGGGATGGATCAGCATTTTTTATTGCTCCAGATGATCACACTCTGGGTAGCCCTAGAGGCTATTTGGGGATGATGAGTCCAATAGGTCTCAATGAACTGTTGCCCTCGCCGGGGAATACTATTGCAGTGGAATTTGATACTATTTTGGATGTTGAATTCCATGATCCTAATGGAAACCAGTACCTTCAGCTCCAGTACCTGTTCACAAAAGAGGGTGCCATAGTCATTCATGCGTGTAGAGAGGGTGAATTGCAGGCATTGCAATAGGAGGTGTTGTTGTTGTTGCATTGGCCACTAGATTGTTTGTCTGGTTCTGTTACAAGCACAGAGTATTGAAAAGGACAGACAAATTTAGTTCAGATATTGTGAAATTGCCTTGGAAATTCACCTACAAAGAGCTCAGCAATGCTACGAAAGACTTTTTTTGAATGTGATTGATAATCAATAATTGCAAGCAAGGGTAATCCCCTTGTGAAACCCAAATTTCTGAGCATTTTCTAAAACCTGATGACAGAGTCATTGTAATGAACAAGCGCCTAGGTCCATATTATGTCCAAATCTACCAAGCACCAAGATCTATAAAAAAAAATCCACAGTATCTGCGAACTAATAAGAAGAGGTAGAAAATGTATTCTGCTTACCTGTTCGAATAGTGGTTGGGGTTTACCACGGAAAAAATTTGACAGAGCCCATGTAGCATTTCTTATCATTGAAATTCTAGCAGTATCATTCAACTGGGCAAGCACCTGCCTCAGAGCTCCATGACTGAGGGAAAGATCCCTAAATGTTGCAGAGTCTCCAGCAATATTTCCCAAAGCCCAAATAGCCTTACACGAACACCAGTTGAACTCAAAGTTGGGTACTAGTTTTTTAAATCAAATTCCAAAATTACAGACATATAAAGATAGTTGGGAAGAATAATTTTATGCCTCTAAAATAAACGTGCTACCTGTTCTCAAACATTATCATTCCAAGAGATAAGAAGTTCCACAAATATAGGCAGTGACCCGTAATCAATCACAACCTTTGTATTCTCAGAGGTTCCTGAGACTATATTAGTCAAAGCCAAAGCTGCTTCAAACTGCATTATCAATCACAAGGTATCACCATCAAAGCTATAATTTTAAGATAATAATTTATCTACCATTGAAATTATAATTTTAAAATAGATACACCTAGTGATATAGACACCTAGTGAGAGTAGAGGTTAGGAAATTATAATAATAATTATTACAAGATATCACTCACAGTGCAGTTGATTGTTCATTGTCTGCTATAACTATAATTTTAAAGAAGACACACTTAGTGATATAGACACCAGTAAGTGAGAGCAGAGGTTATGAAATTATAATGAGAATTATTTCAAGATATCATATTACTCATAGTACAGTTAATTGTTTATTGTTTGGTGTAATAATTGTTTATTATTTATAAACACAATCAAACATATTATGAGGGACGGTGATGAAATTGACAACGGTCTCATAACAAACCATAACGGGCACATCCCCTAGCAAGATAGACTCTGAATAAGAAAGAAAGTAAAACAAAGTGATTACTTACAGGAAAACAAAGTGATTACTTACAGGATCATAGGCTTCCTGAAGAACAAGATCCAGAGCAGCATCTGTAACCCCTAAAGCAACACCTCTCTCTGCAAGACGAATTGCTACATCTTTCATATGTAGTCTAGCAAAAATTCTGAGCTCATCATGAGAAAGAGGATCAAATACAACTATCTCATCAAGTCTATTCAATAGCTCTGGCCTGAAATTTCTTCTAACCTGCAAAAATATTCAAAGGCATGTCAAAGCACTGCAACCAACTTCGTCATAAAATTATAAGAAAAATATGCATACACAGAGTCTAGGAGAATGAAACGGTAGGTGTATTGGCAGTTGCCGAAATGCAGCTACTAAAACAGCAGGTGTATTGGAAATTGAAGAAATGCAGCTACTAAAACGGTAGGTTTGTCGACGGTTGCAGGTGTGTGGATTATTGCTGGTATTTTCAGACCGATTCCATGGAAATATACCAGAAACCAGTGGTATGTCAAACTTAGAAGGTAACCCGAGAGACTGTGA
This sequence comes from Pinus albicaulis, assembly GCA_034641835.2. Classification (NCBI taxonomy): domain Eukaryota; kingdom Viridiplantae; phylum Streptophyta; class Pinopsida; order Pinales; family Pinaceae; genus Pinus; species Pinus albicaulis. Next base: position 460,465,991 of record CM076584.1, read on the forward strand.
CGGTCAAATTAAACAAGTAACAGGTGTCATGCCTAGATAAGAAGTGTTGATGAAAAAAAAATTGATCTCTTTCATAACAAAAGGCCTATCGACCTAAATATCTAGGACATGTGGCACTCCATCATAAAGACACATGGTGCATGGATTTGAGTTTTTCAGGTGGTCAAGTGGGCCAAAAATAGGTGAAATGTGGCACAACTTAGAGATTGACATGTGCCAATTGGTACAAGTGGTAGACAATTGGCATGCTCAAACAATAAGGTGATGCAGGAATGACATGAGGGAGAAAATATCAGAAATCCCCCAAATCTGGAGAACTAAAGCTCATCACCAACCTGAGATTGACAACTTTACATGATGTAACCTATGAAATCATAAATAGATAAATCATAGTAACAATAAAGTAACCTATGTAACAATAAATTCGGATTCATCCTGGGAGTGGTAATGGGAGAAAACATCGTGAACAACAGGAAATATGCAGAGTTGCTTACAATCAAATAGATGAAAAAACACATACAAAAAACCTAGATAATAATCATGAACAAGCTTAATATTGAATTATGAATTGTAAAGGAACTTACAAAATGTGACATTATGAACCTGGTCAAGTGCACAAGCAAAAATATCCTGGACATGACCCTGGTTGACAAGTTGTATTGCTCATGATGCAAGAGGATTTGTACCTGCACTGCCAAGTCAATCAAAATCCATCATTAACTATACAATAAATACAAGTAATTGATGTAGTATTTTTTACTCTAAGATGCATTCTTATGATAATGTTAGAACATATGTTGAAAATGTCAAAACATACCTGAATAAGCTCCTCTTCATTTCAAGAACAATTTATTGGAGTCGCATGAACTTGGAACAAGCCTCCCACGATCTGAAAGAGTAGCAACTAAGTCAACAGTGACTTTTTTGTTGCTACGTTGGATTGAGGGAGGTTTTCTCCAAGATTAAATCGCTCCAATAAATTATTCTCTACTAAACAGGGCCAACCACATGAAGGTGGAAGCTCTTATGGCCCCTCCCCCCCCCTCACATCACTCTCAATTCCCCAATACCCAATCTATATTTCATTTTTTACTTTCATGAGCATAAAAAAAAATTCAATAACTAATAAAAAAACAATTCAACAAAAAGTACGCAAGGAAACATTGAAATTAATGCTTGACATAAAAATAGTATGATAAATGATTTTTTTATATAATAACGCAAAAAACATTCCAAGTATGGTAACGTTTGTCTTATAATAATACAATATTTTACATTATCAAATTTTCTTTTTCTTCTTCCTATTTCTAAAGCTCCTAATTACATCATCAATATCATCGTGCTCTGCTCCTGTTTCGTGCCTTTCAACCCGCACTTCTGACCTAGTTGCATAGTCACGATGTCTGATCTCATCCAGTGACGGGGCATCGCCTACAAAAAAAGATAATATGAAATTTTAATTGTCATTTTTTAAATATCATTGAACTAGTTCGGTAATATTAATAAAAAAAATTGCAATGAGATTATTTACCTGGTGCACCAGTTGTTGTCGTTGGGACTGTTTCCTTGTCTTCCTCTCTGGTGGTAAGATCCTCAAGGGAAACATTCTCTTGTCATTTAAACAAAAAACGTTATAAGGACAACCATCAAGGTATAATTAGAAAAAATTATAAGTGGAAATTAATTACCGTCACGGCCCTCACTAATAGTAGCATTGTCGGCCTAGTCCCCACTACAATGATCAGGTTGCACGTGAGGAACATCTACATCTGGCTCTACAACTGGGTTATCTGCCTCGTCGACAGTGCTGCTCCCCTGATTTAAACAAAGTTGTTAGACATTAAATTTATGGACTAAAACAAACATATTGAAAGGTTAATTTTTTACCTTATCGGGAATTCTAGATCTTGGGACCTGCCCCAAGCTTCTGCGATGTTCAACTACAGCTTGATAATCGAAATGGAAAGCGATATTTTTATCTTCCTCTGTAGTTTCTGTTCCAAAGTCATCACCCTACATTACATATGATTGTGTATTTTTAATCATATTTGATAGGATTACAAAAACGTTGGAAGGCGATACAATTAATTATAATATGTTTAGCTACTTACAATTCTTGCGGCTAATTTCAAGTAGCCGCCCTGGCCTAGTATGTGATGGCCCTTTTTTTCAATCCTAGCTTTGGTTTCCTTCAAGGTGTCAGGAAACCTATCATCAAAATATTGAAGTCAGATATGACGTAGCACACTTTTATTTTAGACAGAGAAAATTAAAGCTATTGAATTAAAGTTGTAATTTACCTTGCGGGTCCAGTTGGCATTTTTCCTTCTTTCTTTGCCCTTTTCTCTTTTCCATCATGGATGAGTGCTCTCCACTCACTCTTTGGAACTGTGAGAGGATGCTCGTATCTAGGGTTAAATTGCAATTGCGTCCTATAGGTGTCCCTGGTATATTTCAAATATTTTCCGTCTACCCAAGCCACCGTTGTTCTGTCAAATGTGCCGACCCCAAAAAGGGCTTCTAGATAATCTAGAAGTTCTTTTTTCAGGTTGGAATTCTGGGAATTCGACCTTGTGTGTATGGTTGGGCCAAAAATTACCAACGCATGGCTCTCCAAAAACCTATAGAACTCATTGTTTCCTACACAGAAAAAAAATATATTATCATTAATTTAAAAATAAAAATCATGATAAAATATGTTTTAGATAGAGTACATGAAATAGTTAAAATATTAAAATTTACCTGGGAGTTGTACGTGCTTTATAGGGACATCTTGATCATTCACCAACAACGTGCCATTAATGGTCCCTGTGGAGCTGACACATGTAGCTCTAGGAAACGCAATAATGTAGTTGGCCATATCAGCCTCATCACTATCAACACGTTCAACGATTGGCTGGGTGTATGCTTGGGCAGGGTGTGTTTCTTGGCTGGCACCTAAAGGAGTAGAAGGTGTATGAGAGGGTTGCTAGGCAATCTCTTGCCCTTGTGTCCCACTACCACCAACACTGGGTTCAGCAAGTGTCAGAAAACGCTACATACAAAAGAAATTTTTGTTAGTTTAGTCAATGTAAAAACTAAAAATAAAACTATCACAATTCATCTCATGCAGAACAAAAAAGATATCCGTTTGACTTTTTATTATTACCTGATATGTTTCTAGCTGGGTCATAAGTTTTTTTATCCTCTCTTCTATTTTAGGTGTTTGAGGCATGTCTATCAAAGTATCAAATTCCGACCTTGCTTTTCGCACCTTTTTTCGCAACAAGAGCACTGGAGATAGGGATGAAGAAAGCTCTTCCTCATAGAGGGAATCATCAGGCATACCATGGCTAGGTGTCTGCATATTTGAACAAAATTAGTATTATTTCAATTATGTAAATAACTAAAATACCTGAAGATAGAGCAATGTTGGCACTTTACATGTTCTTCTGTTGGCCTCTTTCCGCAATCATCCCATCTCGGGGTTGTTCCTATACTGCCCTGATCAGTCTGCCACATTGCAATAAAATTATAAATGTAAAAACTTGAAAACTGAAATAATTTCTAATAAGACACCGGAAGACAGAGTTAGAGTTTCAAATATGCCTTGCATTGAATTTAGACCTGGAAACATGTCATTGCACATTAAGGCACCCAAACAAGAGACGAGTTGACAATGAGACTAAACTAGGTTATTTGTAGTGAAATTTTAAAATCTCAAAAGGTATATTAATTATCAAATCAGTTTGAAAGATCCCCATGTTAAGCTCCATGACAGGGGACTGTGTATACTTTGGTCGGGAATCCTGCATGAAGGGATTTGTGTTTCAATAACCAACCATATGGAATGTGGAGTACATAATCTATGAATACTCCTTGAGTCTCAGGAAACCACGCATGTGTAAGAGTAAGATTCTGCCTGTAGTCGTATTGACATTCTCTGTAAATTTATTGAAGTGGTTAGACACATTTGAATCACGCCTTGGTGTATGAATAGAGGAAAGGTAAACCGTGTACAAGAATCGATATAGCCAGCCACTGTAATTCTCTGTTTCGAACTCTGTCCAAACCACAGGGACCTCCGTTGTCTCGGCACATTGACGGTGATTGAATGCCTGTCTGGCGGAGCAGTCTCCTTACGAACAAGTCTGGTGGTTTGTTGTCTGAATGAGCCGCATCGACGAGGTTGAATAAAGGCCCTGTTAAAAGAACAAAGTATAACCACGCTCTGTTTGTTAAAGGATAGCGAAATCTGTCTAAAGCTTAATCCTTGTTTGTTTGAAGAAATAAACGTTGTTATGTTAATTGGATGACCGATGGCGTGGCTTGTTTCTATTGGCGAGATTTAAACTGCACACGGAGATTTTGTTGTAATGACAATGGTGTATTGAGGATCTAGACGGAACCATGAGAGCGGAACAAGAAATGAACAGTAGAAGTGGGTTCATCGCGCGAGTTAGAAAGTGGTAAGAAGTATTTACGAAATCAACGCAATCCCATAAACTGGGTGACGCGTGTCCCTGAGAATTTTTGAAAACCCACCCTCATCGCGAGTTAAAGCCCGTGCATTTAGCCTACGCGATATTCGTCGAATCATCTGAAGCAGTGCGACTTGTGTTGTCCGTCGTTGGATGTGGTAGGCCCGTTAGCGCTGGGGGCCATGCATATATATGCATTGATCGTTGCTAAAGTCTACGGGGTTAACAAGGTTGACGTGTGGTTACATTGACATAATTTTATGTGTGAATCCCGAACCTCATATAAGGTCTCGGGTTATAAAGTGAATAGGCGATGTTGCAGCTAGTTAAGTATGACAGAGTTCCTCTTAATCAAACCCAAACCACGGTATTAACCAGAGTGAGGTCAAGTCTTTAGCTGTAAGTGAAGTCCAACGTTTGTTGGGTTGTTTCCATAGCACTTCCAATAGCAGAGGAAGGTTGCAACCTATATATTGATATATTCCAATGTGTATATAAAAGAAAATTGTATATGCTAGTGGGGAGTAGCGTTTTAGTTAATGGAGAGAGTCTATAAGGTATGGTAGGCTCATGTCAAGGACGTGTATGAATATGAACTTGACCATTGGTTGAGAATAGAGCTCCCACGAAAGAAGAGTGAATCTGACTGTGTTGTATGAGATATTACATACATATAATAAACCTTGAAATTAATATCTCAAATCTCTGAGATTTGAGATATTGAGCTCTCAGATTTATTTGTTTAATTTTCCAGTCCCCAACATAAGAACAGGTTGAGTTTCCAGATTGTGAAGTTGATTGGATAAGAAATTTTGGAGGCATTTTACACACATATTGAGATTGAAATAATCTAAAACTGGGAATGTGGGTTTTACCCATCACCAGTTGTTAAAGGGGATCCTTAACATAAGGGTAGGTTAGAGAAATCCTAATCATCTAGCTCATGCAGATGAGAAAAATCCCCTACATGTATACTACATTAAATATATTTTTAGCAGATCACATAATGGTCCAGTCCCTGTTTGCAGGGTTTGTAAACTTTGGTTGAACAAGCAATAACCAGTTCTGAAATAATGCCAGTGTATTACTAATGAGGATTTTGTTGTAAAGAACCTTTTTAAAATAAAATCACACATCAGAAGAAAACGTTGCAGCCTATTTGGAAAGGACTTTTGGCTATTTATGTATCAGAAACAAGGGTAGCAGATCAAACCATTCATTATGCTTGGTTTTTGAAACTAGCAATAAGTTCAGAAATTATATTCATCATGAAATAAAGTCATTGATATTGAAGATTACATACAAGAATTAGATTGATGAGATATTTATGTCCATACTTGGTTTCATAAATACCTAAAAAATTGCTTTTATTTTGGATATTGGCATGTATGGTTTACATGTTAGAATTTTTACCCCAAAATTTCGCAAAGGTGCTTTTGAGGGACCATAGATGATCTTGGAAAGATGGTACTATAGCATTCTCTTTATTTAATAGAAACTATGTTCACCCTTTCATGTGGTTACTCCTCCTCCATGCAACTCTTTATTTTATGTAGTTCCCTTGCAACTCCTGGTGCAATTGCTAGTGTATGTTATACTTTGAATCTAGTACAGATTTCAGGATTTTTCATAATTGCAGACTCGAATTAGCTGGAAATTTTCAAACTTCTTATCTTGAAGACCTATACATTTGTTTTTTCAGATCTTGAGACTTCATACCAAAATTTCAAACCTTAGGCTGAGCTCAATTTTGGGGTAGTTCAGAAAAATTATAAAAGTAATCTCTTGCAAAATAGCAGATCTCAGTCACAACAGGAAGCTGGTCTTGAAGAAGTATTTGAGCAGGAAATTTGGTCTCTTATTGAGATCTTTTATTTGCACACCTCAAACCTCAAATTGTCACAGATTTTGGGCTAGTTGTTGCATACATTGCGTCAAGGAGTTTGGATTTGTGCACTCTTTGGAGATCCTCTTAATAGATCTATTTTTTTTAGTAGTCGTACCTTCAACAAGAAGAAGACCTTATTTGGAAGAAGACATTGGGCTTGGTTGAAAATAGAGTTTGGTTCTTCTTGAAGCAGAATTAAACTCATATTTATTAAATATATTCCTTGCATTATTGCTAATCTGTGGATAAAAACAGTATTAAAGGATTGCTAAAACAAAGGAGCAAGTAACCCTTGTTGAAGACCTTATTGAATATATTGTTGGAGCAACTTCTAGTAAACTTGTTGTGAAGACCTTGAGGACATTTTTGGAGAAAAATTGTTGAAGCTGATGGTATAGCATTGTTGGAGACGATGTTGAAGAGCCTTGAAGTGAAGCTTTTGGAGCAACTATTGAAAAATCCTTAGAGCATTTAAGTAAGGCACTTTATATATTCCATCACCGTTTTCCTTTCAATATCCTTTAAACGATTTTGTTGATATTTAATGTTTGAAATCACATTATAATTCCTTGATTATATGTGTTTGGGGACTTTCCCTTTGAAATTACCCAAAAATACCCTGGAAATTTTATCTTCAGGATGCATGTATGACCTTATTGTTCAATCTTTTGATTGATAGTAGTAAACATAGAGAGTTAGGGGGCTCTTGAAATGGTTTGGTTGGGCCATTAGATCCCTAACATCTACTAGGGAGAACCCCCCTTGAGTTGGAGGAGAGCTAGCCCAAAGTGAAAAGAGGTTGGTGAGGTGAAAATGGGGCTATTGAATTACACATGGTATCACACTTTAGCTTTAGGACTTTATCTTGAGAAGTGCGAGATTTTGCTATATCAATTCTCAAATTGTTTACAACACTATTGTTAAGAACTAATAAGAAGTGATGTTGAGGGGATTTTGGGTATAAGAAACAATACCATTTAAAAACTAGGGTTCTCAGTCCTTGGCATTCCTTCACCTGGCCCTAGGGGCACACTAGAATAATTTCACACTAAACCATGCAAACTTAAAAGTAACTTAACAGATCCATAAAGTAATAATAATCATAATTCCTAATTTCCTATTATACGATATGATGCAAATTATTCAAACATGAAGCAATGAAGACATGCAATGTCCGAATTTCAAGATTGATGAACCAATACAAGAAGTTAGAAACTACAACTTTGATTCAATACTCTGTGTCCTAACTCCAGGAAGGAATCTAGTTTGTAGTACAGAACATGCATCGTGTATTATCAATTCTTAATTGACAACAACTAAGGTCATCTACCTCATCAATTCCTTCCCATTTTGTGTTTTTATGTTATATTCCTTATAAAAGTGTCAAATTTCTCTCAAAGTAAGCAACCACTGAATAAAATAAAAAATATTTGAGATATGATTGAGAAATGGTCATTTATTTCTTGAAAGGATCTTCACAATTTCTTTGGTTTTTTTTCATCTCAAGAAACAAGAAATGACCTAAGAAACTATCGTGATGTAATATAAGAAACAACACGGTGCGATGGCCATTTTCAAAGCCAAATGATGTCCATTGAGGACATGGCCTTTATTTGGTTCCTGTTTCATAGGAGTTTCGGGTAGAAATGGAACTTTGTTGTACCATTTCCAGTAGTAAAAAGGGAAAACCTTCTTTTTCCATGGGAAATAATTTACCTTTCCTTTTTCAAGATAATCTAAATCCCAAAAAATATGAACTATACTGCACACATTCTTGGATAATGTGAAAGTGGAAAAGGAATACCCTACACAAGTGATGCACACATGTACACTTGAACACCAGTAGATTTTTGTAGTTGAAATGCAATGCTTGTTTTCATTTAAATGTAGGGTTTTTAAAGTAGGGAGAAATAATGGCTGCCAATTTAATAAGCGTTTCTTTGGGAAAAATTTAAATCTTGTATTGGGTGATGAAGATAATAGAGGGTATTGAATCTTGATTCTTGACATTGTGTTTACCTTGAATAACTCAAATGATTGTAAATATCAGTGGATGAGTTCTTTTTTCAAGTATGTCACTCAAAACTCTTATGTCAAAGCATTGTATGATGGCTAGCATTTGCTTGTTTCCCTTTCTTCAGTTCAATGTAAAAAGTATATTAATATATTGGAGCACGAATGATAACTACAATTGTTTTCTCTGTAGTATATCCAGCCCCAAGATTATGAAATTTTTTCTCAAGTGGAGCTATTGGTTATTGATGAAGCGGCTGCAATTCCATTGCCTGTTGTAAGGGCTCTGCTCGGGCCATATTTAGTGTTTCTGTGCTCTAATGTAAATGGGTAATAATTATAAATGAGCCAACCACAATCACAGATTTTGTGACCATTCGTTTTCCATGGATAGTGATGATGATACTAACCCTATATATCAGTGACATATATCTATATGAGAATGATCTCAACATTGACCTTGATATGGTTGTATGGATGTGACCTTTGGTATGTCATCAGAAAATCCCCAAATATTAGAAAATCCCCAAATCTGGAGAACTAAAGCTCATCACTTTCGATCTGGAGTGCTACCCTTGTGATAAAGTTGATGACTTTCGATCTCCCATTCTCTACCACTTTGCACTTCACCTTCAATATAGATCAAACCAAGGGCAATTCGTTACTAGGTGTTGAGATGGATGAGTTTGTCGAACTAAAATCCATAGATTAAACTTCATGAAACTGGTGGAGTCAAATTCATGCAAGCACAAACACATCTTAAACATCCTCTTTGAAACTCATCCGAAAGAACATTGGAAGACATCTAGAGAGAACCCTATAGCCTAACACAATCCAATTGAATTGACCAAAAAAACCCAAATAGAGTCAACCCTACTATAGGAGGAAGGGCCTACAGTAAGAACTTACCATTTTGCAAGAGCTGAGGGCGAATGCTGTTTTGCAAGAGCTGAGGGCAAATGCTATTCTGTAAGAGCTAAGGGTGAATTTTGTTCTGCAAGAGTTGAGGGCAAATGCTGTTCTGCAAGAGCTGAGGGCGAATGCGCGCGTGATATCAGACGTTAATGTAGTTTTTAATAAAATCATTTTTATGTAGCGCCCATTTGATTTTTTAATTTCAAATCATTTTTATATACATTTGATTTTTGCATTTCTAATACAAGTGACAAACAAATTTCTACAAGAGGTTGAAATTTTTACTAGAATAGCCATGAAAGACTAATTAAAATGGCTTAAAATGCAAGTGGATCTTCAAAATAAATGTAATTGAAAGTTCTCCCCACTAAATTTTTGCAAAAGTGCTTACATTATTTAAGTTATCTAGGATATTTTTTTGTATTACACAATCTAAATTAAATAATGAAATAGTTGGGTAGTCTTATTGTTTCAAACTAGGACACAATTTTCAAATGGTGATGAAGTTTCATGTGATGATTAATTGACAATATTCTCCTTTCCTATCCTTGAAAAACTATACAAGGTTCCCTGCTGCCACATGAAACCCTAACTCATGTAGCAGCATAGGACCAGTCCTCCATTTTTCCCGTCATAAGGCATTTTGCACGTATTTGACGACTAGAATTTGCGGATTCTCATTTTTTGTGACGTGCTAGGAAGGATAGAAGACTTAATTTTGACGTTTGAAATTTTTTCAAAAACGTTCTTTCGCCCTTTAATTTCCACTTACCAATAATTTTTCAACAGTAGTCCTCTTCGCAATTGCAAGGCTGTACTCAAAAAGTAAGGAAACTTACTTTTTTGGCTCACTCAAAATAAAAAATTTAATAAAGGAATTACCACTTATCATTATTGATATTTTAAAATTAGAATCAATTTAGTGTTCCCCTTCCTATTACAAAAAGTTCACAAATCCTTTCTTTTACATAAAACACCAAAGAAAGAATAAAGCTCGTTGCTCTGCAAACTTCCAAGGTTGTTATTAGTGAAGCAGTGAAAAAGTACGGCTATAGCACTAAAAAATTAGAATGCCAATCTGCCCCAACATGAATTAGTGTTAATATAGCTGGTGGCTTGGCTTGATGGTCAAACAGTGAATTACACAAGCACAAAATAAAAGCTTTAGGCATCTAGTTCCTTACACTCGCACTCTATAGGCATTCAGACTTAGGCCGAGCTCAATATTGTCTCCGGGGAAACTAGATTGGCTCATTAACCTGCCATATTTTAATTTCATAAGGTATGTTTGAATTTTGAACTGATAGGGTAATTTATTATTGTGAAATCATAGTTCTAAATTATCTCTTATTCTGTGAGCAATGTAATCTATTAATTGTAAGAATATTCATTAAAAAAGTTCAAATTGATTTTAGCATGAATGATGACAATTTATATATTAATTGGTTTTTAAGAGTATTTGTATTATGTAGGAGCATTGGAAAGAAAAATCAAGACTTCATTTTCTGTTTTCCTTATTTTATTGGGCTGAACTGGAGAAAATTGAATATGAATAGTGAGTTAATTGTTTGATAAATGGGCCAAGGCCATACATCAACATTGACCACAGTGGGGAAGTATAGGTGACTACTTATTGTACTTCTTATTTATAAAGAACAATTGGTAGATAATTGTATTATTTGAAATCTATAACAAATCCAGGGAACAAAATTACAACAAATAGAAAATTATGCAAAAAATTCACCAGGGCACTAATGTGTGGATACCCTATCATTTCTTAGATCCTCATAACTTACCAACACCTACTATATTGGTATACACATAATATGGCATTTACCTGAAATATTTCATATGTATCTAGAAGTAAATAAGTTGTATGACAATTGTTATGGCAGATATAAGATGTGTATTATAGTTTATATTTCAATTTTTCTTAAGTAGCATGCATGTGCGGCTCATATAGTGACTACAATTACCAAATATATTTCAGTGAAGATGTGAATATGATCTCTCATTAGGTCCTAATTACTTAAAGCATCATTAATTAGTTTTCCAAATGAATAAAATGTGTTAACAAATTAGTAAAAACTAGGAAAACAAATCATGCTTTCAAAAAATATGGCACAATGAGTCACACTCTGAGATTTATTTAATTACTCATCAAGTGTCACTACAATATATATATATATATATATATATATATATATATATATATATATATATATATATATATATATATATATATGATCACCATTACCATAGAAATGGGACATGTGACCATAATTTTGGTTTCACCAATGACATTCCACATCATGAGCATTGTTTAGGGTTGATTCTGTTGATTTTTTTAAACAAATCATTTATACATTTTATGGAAATTATAGACACAATTTATAATCACATTACAAGATCATGATGTATGGATATTCCTTATCATTTCTTAGATACTCAAAACTTACCAACACCTAATAGATTGATATACACATCATATAGAATTTACCCCTAGAATGCCACATGTATCCTAAGACAAATTAGTTGTATGGCAATTGCTATGGTGCATATATAATGTGTATTACAGTTTATCTTATAATTTTGTTGAAGTAGCATACAACAATTTACATAGTGATATGAGAACCACTCTCTAGAGTATACATCGATTTTGTACACATGGCTTTTCGGTTGCTTTTTAAGATATATCATTGGTGATGATCACATGATTATATAATGAACCATTAAGTTGAACTATGAAATTATTCCTCACAACACACACACACACACACATATATTTATCATGAATTAATAATTTTTCTCATATAATTTTTTTAATCTGTTTTAGAAAAAAAATTATATATAATTATTTCTAAGAAAGGCAGAGTCCTCCTTACCATATACTTATTAAACCTTATAATAGCAAGAAAAATTGTCTTATTGAAATTTCATTTCCAAGAAACATATTCATGGAGTAAAATGAAGATTAAAAGGAGATATTCATGGATTTACCTATAAAATCACCTCATAAGAAGTAATAGAGTACAATATTGATGATACATAGGTTAGGAGAAAATTAATCTATTGAAATTTCATTTCCAGACATATTCATGGAGTAAAATGAGGATTAAAAAGAGATATTTATGAATTTACTTATAACATCACCTCAGAAAAGTGTAAATGTAAAATATTGATAAAATTTATTTATATATGATAAATAATAAACCTTTATCTCAAATGTATCATATAATCTTATAAACAAACACATTCTATAATATGCAATAAAGTGAAATTACACAATCCACATGGAAATAAGACTTAGTTCAAGCAAAAGAAAATAAAAAATAAACCATAAGTGACACGGATTTTGCAAAGGCATATAAGTGTCGTTTATTGCATATAAGTGTCATTATGCGACACTTAGACAAAGTGTCGCAATTGTGGCGTTTGGAGGGAAGACGTCGCAATTTAAACTGTGCCCCAACATACATGTTTATTGCATTAGTTTGCACTCCAAACATTGCAATTGCGACACTTAGACATTGTGTCGCAATTGCATTTTTGGAGCGATCGTGCAATAACGGCAGCACAGGGGCATAATGTCGCAATTGCGTCTTCCTCCAAAACGTCCGTGTGACACTGTCCTAAGTTTACATTGTTGCGTACGTTTCTATAAACGTCAGTATAGCGATGGTTTCGGGCGAGATTTGAACAAGTTGAAAAAATTTGGGGAAAATTTTTGACATTTGGTCAAAAGTGTTCACCGGAGAACTGATGTGGAGTCTCCATGAATGTACTAGTGAATGCATCCTTTCTTGTTCCAGTCTTAGATTATTTTTGATGGCTCAAGTTGCCTTTCTTTTGTTAGGTCCCTATATTACTATTATAGTCCCTTATTGTTGTTAGTGTAACCCCATTATTGTTATTATTGTACCCTTGTAACCCCCATTTTGTTATTATTATGCCCTTAAGTGTTAGGTCGGCTAGGATTACATTGTAGCCCACTAGGATTGCATTATGGCCCCATGGACTCCTATACATATATAGAAAAGAGGTTTGTAAATTGTATCATCCAAAAATTTTTCATTTTAACAATGTATTTGAGGTTGCCCCCTCGAAGTGGCTTATTTATAAGACGTTGATATCTCTTTTCTTCTATTTTTGGTGGTTACCTGACATTTGGTATCGAGCTTTGGATTATAGGGTTTCGCTGTCAGCACGAGTCATCGTGGAATTTTCTCTATAAAAATTTTTATACGAGTTTCAGAAGCTAAAATTTTTAGGGTGGGAAAGCCGAAATCTTGAGGAATATTTTCTAAAAAATTTCAGAGCTTGGTTCGCAATATTTTTTCGAATATGATGCGCGGAAGTTAGGTCTTTTTCGAGGGCTCAAAACGAGGTCATCGTGGAATTTGCGCTACCAATGTTTTTCTGCAAGGGTTTTAGAATATGAAATTCATATGGTGCAAAGCTGAAACTCAAAAGGAAATTCTTCAAAAAATTTCGAGCTTGGTTCGTAATATTTTTTGAGAGATATGATCTGTGGAAAGGTAGTGCTTTTTCGGGCTCACAGATTTCATCTCAAAGAAGGTGATCGTGGGAAAAGTTCAATAACTCTCTGCGGGAATCGGATTGGTCGTAAAAAGTGGTCACAAGTACCACGGACTTTAGTTTCTCTAGCAATTTGAGACAAAGAATGAAACAATGACACGTGGAAAGTCATAAAGAGATTCCGCTCTAATGAACCGGTCCATAATTAGGTCATTGTGGAGATTGGACACAACTTTGTGACTTGGAGAATCCAAATCAGATCAGACTTGTGGCATTCGAAAATATAATTCGGAAGGAGAGACTATGTCGGTACCAAAATTCAAATATTGAAGTGTTGCAATCACGAGATAATCCAATTTCCAATATCAATCTCTTCAAAAGCAAAGAAAAAGGTGTGTATTGTTTTTAAGATTGCATAAGTCTTGTTTGAAGAATCAATTTGAATTGATTCCAAGGGCATAATGTAGAATAGATGTCGATGTTAGTTCTAAAAATATGCCCACGTCACTTTTCAATTCATAACATAAAATTAAGCCTTTAGAAGGTCTGCTATGACTCATGAAGATGAAGAATTAACGACATGATCTATAAAATTACAAGAAAGTGCAACAAATTTCACTCTATGAAAAGAGCGACAAAAAATGAAATGGAAGTTTTGAAAGAAAGGCGTGGAAGCTAAGATGAATGGCATGGAAGCTAGATGGATGGCAGAGCTCTGGTGGATGGTAGCAGAGAACCCATTTTCAGAAAGCATGAAGGAGCTTCAATGATCTCAAAGTAGACATCGAAGGGTTGAAAAGTTGATGAAAGGTTTCCTAATGGTGAAAAGATGGTAGAAGAACCTCATGTTGAGAAAAAAATAAATATTCGTCGTGATTTCATAGCTACGATGTTGAGCGGAAGAACCACCATATTCAAAAATGGATATGAGGAAGTTTGATGGAAAGGATCCGCAACATGGATCTCTGGGATGGAGCAATATTTTGATCTCACGTAACTTGAAAAACGAGAAAAAGGTACGCATTTGCAACTTTACATTTTAGATAAAATACATTTGTATGGTATCTATGGCTTTGCTCCTTCTACAAAAAATTGTCACTTGGTCAATTTTTGTGGAAGAAAATAAATACGCACATTATGAGGATACAAAGAGCAACACCGCTTCTTTAGCCAATTGATAAATCTCAAACAAAAGGGTTTGGTAGAGAGCATTGAGGACTTCCAAAAAATTGAATATAAAGTGTAGGCAGTATTCCAAAGGAACAGGATTGATATCTTCATAATACACTTTAAAGGATAACATGCAACCTTGATTCGTGTTCCTGGAACTGATTCATTGGAGAGAGCATTCGAGGTTGCATGAAAAGTTGAATGTAAAATTAACAGCATGAGGAAGCCTACCACTCAATTCTATAAAGAAGAGAGTATTTATACACCTAGATTTCCACAACCTACAAGGTTGACATGACAACAATTACAAAGACCAAAGGGCTTTGCTACGATTTTGATAGCAAATACACTAAGGTCATAAGTGCTAAGAATAAATTATTTTTACATAGATTGTGAAGAGGAAGAATAAAATGAACAAGAAGGATATACACTGGAACCGATACTAGAGGAATAAATGAATCGAAGCCATGTCGTGTAATGCACTAGCGGGGAATTACCATTCCTCAAAATCTCAAGATACGATAGAAAACAAGAAGAAAAAGTTAATAGTGTTTGATTGATTAAAGGACCTTTTGTAATTTTATTCATTATAAGGTAGCCAAAGATTAATTGTTCCTATACCAATAGGAATGTCAAGTGATGGTTGCAAATGGAGGAACTATAAATTTCTACGGAAAATGCCATAATATCAAGCTAACCATGGGGGAATATGTATTGACTATTCCAATACTTTCATTCTATAGGAGAGTCTTTGATGGCCTTTATAGGAGTACAATGGTTACAATCTTTAGGGACGTAGCTTTTAATTTTCAAGAACTTTTGTGAAATTTTTTTTCGAAGGAAAGAAGTCGTTACGGGGTATTGAAGGGAAGCGGGGAGGATAATAAGCTATAATGTCATGACAATCTTCTAAAGAAAAGAAAAAGCGAGGCGTAATTGCACAATTATGCTCACTAAATTTCGACATCACGATATATTTCTGAGATCTCCAACAAGTCTTGGACAATAATTCCAAGGTGTTGAAACTCCCAAAGGACTCCTAATATTCGACGATCATGATCATGCTGTTATTTGATTCCGAGGAAGTGTTCCTCCAAACATCAGGCCTTATAGATATCATGGCAAGAGCGAAATTGAACGTATGATTGCGAAAATGTTAGAGGCGGTACAATTCAACCTAGTCAAAGTTGTTTCTCTTCTCACAGTATTGGTACACACAAGAAGGATGGATCATGGTGAATGTGTCCGAGATTATAGGGAGCTCGATAATACTACCATTAGACAAATTTCCCATTCTGTGATTGATGAATTATTGGATGAATTACATGGAGCAATTTATTTTACCAAGTTGGATGTGGGTTAGAATATCATCAAATTAGAATGAGGCGGAGTATTCATAAAACGGCATTTTTGAACTCATGAGGTCATTATGAATTTTTGGTCATTCCTTTTGGCCTTACCAATGCACCTTCTAGATTTTCAGGGTTTGATGAATTCCATTTTCAAACCCTTCCATGAAAATTTTTGCTAGTATTTTTTGATGATATACTAATCTACGGTCTTGGAAAGATCATGTTGAACATGTTGACATGGTGCTCAAACTATTACGGGAAAACAATTATATGCAAAAACATCCAAATGTTTCTTTGGAGTACAAGAGGGTGGAATATAGGATCATATTGTATCTCATGAGGTGTTAAAGTAGACCTAACAAAATTAAAGCCATTAAGGAATGGAAAGTCACAACCATAAAGCGATTGCGAGTTTCTTGGGTTAACGAGGGTTTATCGCAAGTTTGTGAAATTATGGGAGAATAGCGACTTCTCTAACAACATTATTGAATAAAGATGCATTTTCATGGACTCCTGAAGCAACTAAGGCCTTTGAACATCTTAAAGAGGCAATGTGTAAAAAAACACCCAGGTCTGCTTCCACCGAGACTTCACAAAACATTTATTTTGGAGCACGTGATGCCTCGGAAATGGTATTGGTGCGGTTTAATGCGGGGAAGGAAGACCCATTGCTTTTGAAAGTCGTCCCGATCAAAGGAAAGTATGTGCATAAACCTATTTATGAGAAGGAAATGTTAGCAATACTACATACGATAAAGAAATGGCGAACTTACCTAATGGGAAGACACTTCAAGGTAAAAACTAATCATGATAGTCTTAAACACTTTTGGAGCTTGAACTATCTTCGGAAAATGAAAAAAATGGATACAAAGATGTTGGGTTATGACTTTGAAATAATCTACAAAAAAGGAAATCTTAATGTTGTTGCGGATGCACTCTCGAGAAAGAATGAAGATGTGGAAGCATTTACTTTGTGCCATTTCTGTTATCCAACGATTGGAGAACTAAAGCAAGAGATGAATGGAAAGAGAGGCAAAGATGTATGGACACTCATTCAAGAGATTACGGCCAAGATCTATAGTACATACATTCATTTAGTTAGAAAAATGATTCCTTATGGTACAAAGATCGCTTATATCTTTGTAAAAATTCCCAAATAAAACAAAAAGATTCTTAAGAATTGCACACTTCTCCTTTAGGGAGGACACTCGATTTTTAAAAACTTACCCACGGAGTGAAGAAAGAATTTTTGGGGATGGCCTTAAATCTGATATTCTATTTGTGGCGGAATTTTTTGGTTTGCCAATGAGAATAAAGTGGAAACAGTGCAGACCCGGGACTTCTCTGACCTTTATCCATTCCAAGTCAACGTTGGGAGGATACGCTAAGTAGTTTTATCATAGGTTTACCTAAGTTCGAAGGAAAAGTGTCATCATGGTGGTAGTTGATAGACTTACCAAGCATGCACACTTTTATTACGTATCATCCATTTAAAGCAATTACGATTGCTACTACATTTATGGACGAAATTCAAAAGCTACATGGAAAACGAGGTCATTGTGGCGACAGAGATCCCATTTTCAAAATTTTTGGACGGAGTTATTTTTTCTTGTTTGGGTACTCAATTGACTCATAGCTCACCATCTTATCATCCTCAATACGATGGTCAGCGAGATAGTAAATAGAAAATTTTTCGGAAGGTATCTTCGTTGTTTTGTGTTGGGCTAAAAAAAACACGTGGGTCGAGTGGTTACCTCTCGACCGAATGGTGGTATAACACTTCCTTCCATGTGACAAAAAATGACCCCATTGCTGTGGCACTTTATGGATATCATCCACCATCCATCACACATCATATTTAAGGGAAAACTTGAAGGTTCAGCGTTGGAAGATCACATCGAGCATCGGCGAGAAGTTCTCCAACTCTTAAAGGATAACACAGTTGGCACAAAATCGAATGAAACAACGAGCGGTCAACATCGCGGTGAGAGAAGTTTTGATGTAGGAGATTGGGTATTTTTAAGCTGCAACCATACAAAAAAATTTCCTCAAGCAAGCTAAGAAGGATAATAAATTATCACCAAGGAAGTCACTGTAATTCTTCTGGTGTTGCAAAAGATTGGTACTATGGCATACAAATTGGAGCTTCCACCCTTCTTCGAGTACATCGATTTTCCATGTTTCGTAGCCAAAGAAGGTTATAGGTGAAAATCTTTCGAGTTCAAACAATATTGCCATAACTTGATGAGGAAGGAAAAATCGTATTGGAACTGAAGTAGTCCAGAAATAAGAACTCGAAAAACTATGGAATTGATCAATTTCGAGTATCTGTAGAGTGGAAGAACTTACCTTGAAGATTCTACATGGGAGGATGAAATTTTGTACGAAGCACCCCCGAGCTACTCAACGTTGAGACAACACTTTTTGAAGAGAGAGCTGTTGGGTCCCTATATTACTCGTATAGTCCCTTATTGTTGTTAGTGTAACCCCATTATTGTTATTATTGTACCCTTGTAACCCCTTATTATTATTGTTAGGTCGGCTAGGATTACATTGTGGCCCACTAGGATTACATTATGGCCCCATGGACTCCTATATATAGAAATGAGGTTTTGTAAATTGTATCATCCAAGAATTGTTCATTTATGTAATGTATTGTAGGTTTCCCCCTCGAAGTGGCTTATTTCTAAGGCGTTGATATCTCTTTTCTTCTATTTTTGGAGCTGGTTACACAACATCTTTTCTCTTTTTAATTTGATTCTACAATCTTTCCTTTAAAGAAAGTATGGATTTATATTAGAAAGGTTCATAACATCTCTGGCATTGCCTGTGCTTCACCTCTAAGTTTACGAATCCCCCGGTTTGACAAATCAAGTGTTGAGGAGTTTTCTTAAGTGTAATTCCTGCACCCAACATTTTGGCGCCGTTGTCGGGGAGGCGATTTGATTTGGTAAGAATTTTCCTATTATACAATAGAGGTCATTTTTCATTTATTTTTGTAGCATTGTTTGGAAAAATCTATTTTTGAAGGAATTTTACTGGTGTTAACTGATTTCTGACAGCATTTTTTCTAGAATTTGTTGCTATTTTTTCTTTTCTTGAAATGAATGCCTAGAAAAGGTAAGGGTTCGAAGCCCACTAAGGGCCAAAATAATTTTGAAAAAAATTCTCATATTGGGTCTCCTTCTATAAGCAGGAAGCCCAATCCAATTCAAACCCATCATGCAGGAATAATCCACCTGGATTCTGGTGTCAATAGATCAGGTGTGGATCAACCTGTTGAGAGTGGTACAAGTAAAAGGGAAACAATGGTGGACCATGAAGATCATTTGGAAGGGACTGGTGAAAACCAGGTAAGTAGAGAACAATCCACTTTTTTGTTTCCAATTGTGGATCCTGATACTGTGGCGCAAATGAAGAATATTCCACCATCATCTCTCCCTCATTTCCATGGTAAAGTTCATGAATATCCTGACTCTTTTCGATTCGAGTTTGATATTCTGTGTAGAAATTATGATTATTCAACTGACACCCATAAGTTACGATTATTTCTCGTTACTCTCAAGGAATCAGCTCTACACTAGTTTATGGGGTTAGGAGGAAACACTATAAAGTCTTGGGATCAAATGAAGAGAATGTTTTTGTCTAAATATCAAGAATATTGCAAAACTCGGGACATGCAGGATGAGATTTTTACAATCATACAGGATGATGATGAAACTCTTGAAGATTACCTGGAAATATTTCTATTTATTTTACAAAGGTCGAAACTTAATTTTGATCCCAGTACTATTAGAACCTCGTTCTTAAGGGGACTTACTGATAATGCTAGAAATAATTTAAATCTGTTAGGACAAGGTGATATTTCTCAGAAAACTTTTGAACAAATTTGTGAATTATGTAGGAAATTTTCAAGAAATCGATATAGATCTAGTACAGGAACTCGAAACAGAAATAGAAAAATTGAATCTACTGATGCTATGATTATTGGAATAGAAAATAAAATGGAAAACATGAATATTGATATAATGAATACTGTTACCAAACAGTTAGACACTTTAAAATTCCAGCAAAAACTCATGAAGGAACAAGATTCATTATGTATTTTCTGTCCTAAATGTAGAGACAAACATCCTCCTAAAGAGTGTCCTCTTAATTTGAAAGAAACTAATAAGTGTGCCATTTGTGCAGAAGATCATGTCACAAAAAAATGTCCCTCTATACCTGGACTTAAAGCTGTATTTACAGGGGGATAGCCTGAAGCTGAATACTTGTATGCTATGGGAGCAAGAAGGAATTGGCCTCAGGTAGGTGCAGGTATGGCTCCTGAATTTTCTCCACACTATTTTGGTTAATATAATTCACATGCATATTCTTATCCTAACACTAATCAACAGTGGTATTATGAGAATCAATATCAGCATGGGAAACCTTCTCAACCATGGCAACAAGGTTGGAAAGGGCCAACTCATTTTCCATATTCCCACTAGCCACCTATGCAGTCATAACCATCTATGCATACACTTTATTCAATGCCTCAACTTCCGAGTCAGTCTACTCCACCATTGCCTTTACCTCCACCCTTTCGACCTCCTCAGTTTCCTTCTCAACCTATGCCCAATCCTAACAATAATAAAGTAGTGAAAATGATCTATGTAACAAACCCACCTTTACCATTCGAATACCAGTCTATTCCAGTTGGGGTTCATGATATTCAATTAAGATCAGGAAGGACTGTAACATCAAAAAGTTAGAAGCAACCTATGGTTATTGTTGAAGAGAAAGGAGAAGGGGAAACTCTTAACCATTCTCTGAAAGCTTTCAATAAGTAGCTTTCACCCTCTGAATCCTTGTCGTCCTCTTCCAACCAGCCTCCCTTCCTAGAGAGGCTAGTAATGGAAAGAAGTGAGCCTATTTCTGAGACTAGTTTGGCATATGAGTTTCAGAATATTTTCATTAACATACCTTTGCTTCAAGCCATTAAAGAGATCCCCATTTTTACTAATATCATTAAGGAACTCTGCCTCAAGAAACTCGAGAGGAAGAGACTGGAACCCCAAACCATTAAATTTGTTGGTAGGGCAGCAGAGTTGATGACGGGATGTGTGTCTATGGAAAAATATATTGATCCTGGAAACCCTTTTGTCTCAGTTCAGATTGGTAATGTCCTTGTACCTAATGTTCTTATAGACCTGGGGGCAAACATTAATTTCATGACTATGCAAACCATGGATCAACTTCAGTTATCTCATCTTCGCCCTACTCCCACTGTGCTTGACTTAGTAGATAGATCTAAAATTAAGCTAGAAGGAGTATTGGACGATGTGATCATCTCATTAGATTCTTGGGAATATCTTGTTGATTTCATTGTGCTTCAGCCAAAGAACCCAGTAGGAGGACATCCCTTGATCTTGGGTGGACCATGGCTTGCTACAGCTGATGCTTATATTGGATGCCGTTCCAGTGATATGTATATTTCGCATGGAGATTCTAGGAATAAAGTTACCTTATATCCCCTTGATAGATCCATTCAGGACCTTCGAGATAGTTTATGGTTGGATCAAGGCAGTGATGAGGAGACTCAGCCTATTTCCCTTATTCATCATTATACTGGGTCTTCACAAGAAGATGAGATTCAAGATTTCCTGAATAATCTAGACATTATGCCTAATTTTGAGCCATTGAGCCAGATTTTCAAGATAATCATGATTCTCATTCTTCTGTATCACTGCATTTGACCATTCCTTTGAGTATTCCTGAGCCTGATACCACTTTTGTTGAGATTAGCCCTGGTAAATCCTTGCATATTAGTTCATATTTGGACCCATCTCAGCAAGAGTAGCTTGTGAATTTGTTGCAAAACCATCTTAGTGCCTTTGCTTGGGGCTATGAAGATATGAAGGGTATCCCTCCTAAAACTTGTACACATCATATCTATATTCAGGAAGGAACCCAACCTATCCGACAACCCCAAAGACGAATGAATCCAGCTCTAAGAGATATTGTGAAGGAAGAAGTACAGAAACTCTTGGATGTCAGTTTTATCTATCCTATTTCTGACAATCAATGGGTCTCTCCATTAGTGCTAGTACCTAAGAAACATGGAAGGTGACGTATTTGTATTGATTATCAAGAATTAAATAAATCCACTCTCAAAGACTACTTCCCTCTCCCTTTCATTGACCAGGTGCTTGATACCCTCGCAGGAAAGAAATATTTTTCCTTTTTGGATGGCTTCAATGGTTATAACCAGATACATATTGCACCCAAATACCACGATAAAACTACTTTTACATGTCCATGGGGTACATTTGTTTATAAAGTGCTTCCCTTTGGTTTATGTAATGCCCCGGCTACCTTTCAAAGGGTCGTCCTGGCTATTTTTGCTGATCTATAATTTGTGGAAATTTATATGGATGACTTTTCTATGTTTGGTGATTCTTTTCAGGAAGCTCTCAAAAATCTAGAGAAAATACTTCTTCATTGTCAAGAAGCCCATATCGCTTTAAGTGACAAGAAATGTAGATTAATGTGAAAATCAGGAGTGGTACTTTTCCATTTGATTTCTGATAAAGGAATCCAGGTTGATCTAGCAAAGATTGAAATTATTCTGCATCTTCCTACACCCAAAACTCAAAGGGAAGTAAGAGGTTTTTTAGGACATGCTGGTTACTATAGAAGATTCATTGAAAATTTTTCTAAGATAATTGCCCCTCTTTTCCGACTTCTAGCTAAGGATAGTGAATTTTCTTGGTCCACAGCTTGCCAACAGTCTTTTGAAACATTGAAGGAAAAGTTGGTGCAAGCACCAGTTTTGCAAGGTCCTAACTGGTCCCTGCCTTTTCACATTTCCTCTGATGCTTCAGATTTGGCTATTGGAGCAGCTTTAGGACAAGAGGAAAATAAGCAATCCCATGTTATTTATTATATTAGTAAGAATTTTTCTTCCGATAAATTGAATTCTACAGTTACAGAGAAAGATTTTTTAGCTGTAATTTTTGCAATTAATAAGTTCAGGCACTATATTACAGGATATGAAGTATTTGTACATACTGATCATTCCACAATTAAATATTTGATGAACAAACCATTGACTAGCGGTAGAGTGACTAGGTGGTTGCTATTGTTTCAGGAGTTTAATGTTACTATTGTTGATAGACCAGGGAAATATAATGTTGTAGAAGATTTTCTTTCTAGATTAGATAATCCTGGTGAAGCAACTCCTGTTAATGTTGATTTTCCAGATGAACATATTTTTGCTATGTCAACAGATTCTCCTTGGTTTGCTGACATTGCTAATTACTTGGTTACTGGGAAAACACCACCCCACTTGTACGCTTGTGAAAAGAGGAATATTATTCAGAAAAGTGTTGCATATTCCTAGATTCGAGGAGATCTCTTTTACACTGGTCCATATCTAATTATCCGTAGATGTGTGACAGAGGAGGAAGTGTTTGACATATTGAAATCTGCTCATGATGAACCTTGTGGAGGCCACTTCGCTGATAAGAGATTTCATATAAATTATTGCATGCTGGTTACTTTTGGCCTTCCTTGTTTAAGGATGACAAACAGTATGTCAGGCGATGTGATAGCTGTCAACGAATGGGCTAACCTAATCAAACCAATGAAATGCCTTTATGCCCCCAAGTTATGATTGAGCCATTTGAAAAATGGGATATTGATTTTATAGGGCCAGTGAATCCAACGTCATTAAATAAAAAGCATATTCTGGTTTGTACAGATTTTGTTACAAAATGGGTAGAAGCTAAAGTTGTTTCCTTCTCTACAGAAAAAGTTGTTGTTGATTTTCTTTTTACTGAAATATTTACTAGATTTGGTATGCCTAGAGAAATTGTTTCTGACAATGGTCTGTAGTTTATTTCTAATATGGTACAGGGTATGATGGAGCAATACAAGATCCGACATAGGAAATCCACGTCGTATCACCCGAAAGAAAATGGCCAGGTGGAATCCACAAATAAAGTGATTGAGTCCACTCTTAGAAAGACAGTAAACATGCATCAGAAAGACTAGGTTAAAATATTACCAGAATATTTGTGGGCATACAGAACCACTTGGAGAAATAGCATGGGACATACACCATATGAGCTGGTATAGTTCAAACAGGTTCTATTACCAATTGAATTCCAGATCAAAACTTTCAGAACTGCAGTTCAGTTAGGACTAGATCTCTTTCAGGCACAACAATATTGTCTTCTCCAATTAAATGAGTTAGATGAATTTCGTAGGGATGTTGTTCAGCAAAACATACTAATTCAGCAGCAACGCAAAAGGTGGCATTACAAGTCTATTTAGAAAAAGCAATTCCAACTAGGTGATTGGGTGCTCCTTTATAATTTTAGATTTAAAATTTTTAAAGGGAAATTCAATACACATTGGATGGGACCGTATGAAGTGATTTGAGTATTTGAGAATGGAGCAGTAGAAGTTAAAACTATTGATGGAAAAAATTCAGTATTCCTGGTAAATGGACACAGATTAAAGAATTATTTTCAGCCTCTTGCCAGGAAATATTTTACACATCAAGTCCAACAGCAATTCGGGACGGTAGTGGTGAATGATAATACCAGCTTTTTGAAACTATGAGTTCCTCTTCTTCTTAAAAAGGAAAAAAATAAATAAATAAATAAAGAGAAAAAAAATTAATAAAAAGTAAAGAAAAAATATTTTCCTATAATTATGAAAATCAGTTCGCTGACATGATTACAGAAGGATCAACCTGAAAACCAGCTTCTTGGTAGGAAGATCAAAAATTTCTAATAAAAAGAGAATGTTACATGATCTTTAGATATGCTAGCGACCACCAAGTAAAAGAAGGTTTAGTAGAACCAACATTTTTACAATTGGGGTAATTAGCATGGATATTTTTATTCAAGTAATGCTTAATTATCACTGCAGTTATTTTTCTTGCACCAGTGCAAGCAGACCTTCCATAAAATTTTCTGCCTTTCTTCATATCCCATTTCGTAATATTCCCTCAATTTCTTCTTAATCCCAGAATGATTAAACCTTCCCATATTATTCTGAATTTACCCTGTCCGTTTCGTAAAACCCCACTTTACCCTTGAATTTTATTCCCTATCCCACTTATATTTATCCCCTCTTGTGGTACTATTCCTGCAATCCCTGTAACAAAATTCCTTCCCATTATTAAATTTCCCTTTTCCCACTTCTCTATCCCCTCATGAATTGTAGGATCTTGCATACAAAGAGCAAAAAGATATGCTCTAAAACATTAAGAAAGGGTGAAGCAAATTTCCAGTATAAATTGAGGAAGTCATGTTGGAATCCCAGCCTCTATTTTACTTAAATTCCTTGTTCTTTTTTCAGATATTATGCTTGCACTAGTGCAAGCACGTCGTCCTATATAATAAGTACAAGTATAATGGTACCAACAAGATGGCATAATTTAAGTAGTGTAAGCATGCACCCTGTCAGAAACATAGTACAATTTGTTATTTTCATAGCATATGTCATAGGAAAGTGGTCATCATGAAGGTTTATGAGAAATTCTTTTACTTAGTTGAGAAGTACTTGTGCTATCATATTAACTAGGAGAAAATTTATAGTACAAGGTGTTTTAAGTTAAGAGTCATGATCATTTTTAATGAATGCTAAAGTTATTTTTTGAATTATGAAGGAGTGCGGAAATGTTTAACCATTGCTTAGGATATAATTTCCCCTTTCCGCCATAATCCCAGATGTCCTTCACTCGCAATGATTACGTCACCTAGTCGTTAAAAACGCCGCCACAAGTACCAATCTGGCATGACCTCAAATATGTCACGTATTCACGGCTATTTCAGTGAAATGAATGGACGATAAGATGGAAGGGATGGCGGAAATTTGGATCCCTATTTATAAGAACCAATTCTCCCGATGTTGCATGTATATTTTTTATTGTTCATGACCGTTAAGCAGTGATTTCACCTATTTGAAGCGAACCCTCGTCTCTCAGTATGGTATAACAGGCTATTGAGTTTCGCAATATTCTTGCACTATTGCGAGACTCAGGCTTTCTTCAATTTTTGCAAAAGTTTAACAGGCATGACCATGAAGTGGCCCTACAGTTTGCCAAGAGTTTCAAAAATGGCCGAGTACAAATTGGGCCTCTAAAATTTAAGGTTACGGAGGAGTTTATAGCAGCAGCGACAGGTTTGGAAAATACTGGAGAGAAGTATTTTAGAAATTAGAAACTCGAGAGGAATCGATGGCAGCGTTTTGTCATTGACAAGAACATGAAGGTAGCTTGGAAGAAAGGAATTCTGCTCAGTGCTCTGCTGGGACAGTGGCGGGACCTCCTTTTCATCCTACAAGTATTCGTGACCTATGAGGGAAGGTACTCCCTCACTTTTGTGTATCATTTTAGGATGTTGTATCATTTCGAAGGAAGCCAGCACGTCCGGTGGCGGATTGATTTCCCCTATTTTTTTCTTAAGAGTTTGGAAAAAATTGCCAAAGGTGTGCGGGATGCACACGCAGACCAGGCCGACAAGAAATTATATCACCACGGTCTAATAAAATTTTGGTCAAAAAATAATTAGAAATTAAAGGCATGACCTGGGAGGCACTGTTAAAACAGCTGCATAAAAAGAAAGCTGCTGGAAAGGAGACAGAGGACCCCGCCAGCATAGGCAAGGGTCCGAGTAAGAATGAAAAGGGGAGTCCTTCTTGCACTAATGCAAAAAGGAAACGACCCAGGAAATCAACAGAAGAAAAGGCCCCATCTCCAAAGAAAAATAAGATAGCTGGTGCACCAGTTGAAGAGACTCCTTCTTCAACACCATTACAGGCATAGACCCCCGAAGAAGACAACCTGTCAGTCCTTGCAGACGCAGCAAAATCTGTAGAAGTTGAAGATGATACTCTGTTGGCTGATTTTATTAAAAATTATTGGAAAAAGAATGAGGAATATAGTGCAGGCAAAGAACCACAGTCCCCATAGGACATTGAATCCCCTCTTTCACCAGTGCAAGAAGAAGAAGAAGAAGAACCGAAAGAGCAAGAAGAAGAAGTGCTATAAGAAGAAGAAGAAGAAGAATAAGTGGAAGAGCAAGAAGAAGAAGAAGAAGAAGAAGATTTTGCTGAATCCATGAGGGATACTGTGGTCCCTGAGGAAGACATAGCCCCTGTTGAGACAGAATATCTGGTAACTCCTGCTGCCCGGATAGCTAAATTGGAGCTTCAAGTGCAGAACATAGAGCAGCTCATAGCTAAAGCGCAGGAGGATAAAGAATAGAGTAGAGAAGAGTTAACTATGGAGATCCAGAAAAAGAAAGGATAATTTAGAGTTTGGAAGTACCATGCTGCGCAATGTTTCATGCGACTTAAAAAGGTGACAAAGAAATTAAAGAACATTAGAAAGAAGAAGTCTGAAACATTGCAAGCTGATGTCAGTATGTCAGAGCAGGATTGAGCTGGAATGCTCAAAGTTTTGAAGTTTTTTTGCAAAGGTAAAGAGTTGTGTGAGGACACACAACAACTTAGGGATGGGAGGATGTTAGCCCCATAATTTGTTCTCTTTTTTCCATTTTCCCCTTCCTAAATCATAACAATTTACCTCTTTTTTACGTCTTTTATACACCCTCATCTTGCACCAGTCCAAGCACGGTGACATATTTCATATAAAATTTATTTTTAATATTTTTAATTCAACTTAGCATTTATTAATTATTTATTACATGATTTCTTACTTTTAATCACTATTTGTAACTTATCGATATCTCTTATTTTTATTTAGTAGTTAGATTACTTATCGTGACCACTGATCCTAGTGCAGGATCAGATCTTGCACCGTTTCCAGGACAGCAAATCCTTGTAGCAGATCTGAACCTCCTTGATCACCGCCTCATCTTGAGCTACTTTAGCCACAACAATAGAGTGATCC
Organism: Pinus albicaulis; assembly: GCA_034641835.2. Lineage (NCBI taxonomy): Eukaryota > Viridiplantae > Streptophyta > Pinopsida > Pinales > Pinaceae > Pinus > Pinus albicaulis. The sequence continues at coordinate 460,494,239 of CM076584.1, forward strand.
GAAGGCAGCCGAGACCAATCCGTGAAGGGCGAAAAATGGAGATTAGCTACGGCCAGTTCTGCTAACTACCTAATTTTGAAGACTGAAAAGCTAAACTCTGTGTTTTGTTATGTAATTAGTTAAAGGATCTATTTTTTCCTTTGGAAAAAGTTATATATAATGTAGAATGTAAATAGGATTAGGGAGCGAAGTTTTTGATATTATAGGAGAACATAAATACAACCAAGAGGCATTAACAGGCCATTGTATTTTGTTATCACCCAAATCTGGGTTGGACGATGCGCTAATGTATGTACTTGCCTCAGTGAATTAATAAAGGGAGCTCCGCCTTATGTTTCAAAAATTATGTTTATGTATTGAGTTGATGAATTGATTAAGGTACTAAGCAGCATTTCGATTTAAAAGGGAAACGTGTTGGTTCGCTAGGGCCTAACCAACCCAGCACGTTTACCCCATTTCATGTTTTCTTGTAATTTGTGTTTACATTGTCAAGTGTGATTTAATCTTAAGCACATGTATTCCTATCTGAGTGCAAGCGGATCTGTTGTGTGAAATAGATAATTTTCCTTTTCCTGCAATTTATGTTCCTGCACTTGATTTCAGATTGGTTTTTCTCATCCTGGTCCAAGCAGGAGAAATGAACCTGCACCAATGCACGTTGGTGTGATATATCTTTCTCTGCAACTCTGCTTGATTGGTTTTCCTGCTTGGTCTAAGCAGGAGAAATGAACCTGCACTAGTGCACGTTGGTGTGATGCAACAAACTTTCTTAGTTTAACCTCCCGCAACCCTCTTTCTTTCATTAAATGCTTATGACAGGATAAATATATACATTTATTATTTATTTATTTCTGCATTCTCTTAAGACCAGAAAAATTCATTTTTATGTGTGAAATTTGATTTAACAGTATAATATCACTTGCAAAAATTAAACAATCATTTTAAGAATTAAATGCTAAGAGCAAGAAGCTCTGATCTGGTGCAAGAACTAGTTTCTTGCCACGGGATCTGAGTGCTTTGAACCTAGAAAATTTCAAGCCCTTGCATGAAGCAAAAAATCATTTAGTAAAGACACCATCTATACCTTTTTGCATAAATCTCTGTTCCTGCACTAGTGCAAGTAGACTACGAAAGTGCAAGACAGATTAGTGCAAGAAGGAAATCTCTAAAGGAGCAGGTTTAAGGGCCCATCTAATGAGACTACTAGGTGTCTCTATTAAAGAAAAACACATACTCATTAGTTAAACAACAATAAACTGGAGTGATTGCCTTTTATTCCCTCTTGCAAATGCATTCTTTCTTGTTCCAGTCTTAGATTATTTTTGATGGTTCAAGTTGCCTTTCTTTTCTCTTTTTAATTTGATTCTATAATCTTTCCTTTAAAGAAAGTAGGGATTTATATTAGAAATATTTATACCATCTCTGGCATTGCCTATGCTTCATCTCTAAGTTTACGAATCCCCCAGGTTGACAAATTAAGTGTTGAGGAGTTTGCTTAAGTGTAATTTCTGCACCCAACAAAACTTTATCATTCTTCCCAGGTAAAGTTTACACCTTCGGTCCCTGGCAACAACGCCAAAATGTCATCACCAAATTCAGTCCTATTGGGTTGCTTCAATGGTAAACTTAGAGTAACTATTTAAAACTGCTTGTAACTGGAAATTAGCCTTTCCAGTCTGAGAGGGCTCTCTCAAATTGATAAAGGATATTCAATGAACAAATTGAAAGCAGATGGCTAACTCTTAATTGGATTGAATGTTTTTTTTTTTTGTGTAGGTGAAAAATGTAAACCACTAACTACCATTGCGCATGGAGTCGATATTGAAAAATAAATCACAAGTTAACCTATCTCATGGAAGCCGGGAAAATTTTATTCTTATTAAACCACACATGAAGGACAGAACAACCAGCTATATGCATACAGGAAGTTGGAGCATTTCACCATGAATTCCATGTGATTATACATAAGAAAACTAATAAATCTTGGCAAAACAGCAGACTAGGTGTAAACACGAAGTTGGAGAATGTAATCATGAATTCCAAGTGATTATACAACTAGAACACTAGAGAGAAATTAAAATACTGATATAAAAAACTTACATACGAATACAGAGAAGAATCTTAGGTTTGAAATAGGCATGCTACAACTATAAATTTCTGACATCAAAATATTACAACAATGGTTGTGTCAAGTAACCATCTCACAACCCTCTTCTAACTCTAAAACTATCTCATTTATAGAGTGAGTACTCATAAAAATGATATGCCACTTTTCTAGCTTCGAATTCCCACCTCAGAGACCTATTTCAAACATGATTCCATCACTTGGAGACTTCCTAGGGATATTTCTATTTTGCAGAGTTTGAATACAAAAAGGACTCTTATTTCATTAATAGTTCAACAAATAAATTTAATAACCCTTATCAACTACAACCAACTAATTTTTTGAGTGTACTAGAGTTCTATTGTGTCATTATGCCATGTGGATGCTGAGCTAGACCTCCTCCAAGTCGAATTTTTACAATTTTTTCACAAATCTAGTTAGTGAAAATTTTGAAAACTAGCCTTCAAAGATGAGTGTATAATTTCCAAACCCTGATGGATTTGCCGAAACTGAGAGATTTTTTGTAGTTGGACCTATGCTGAAGAAAAAAATCTTTCATATTTCCAAAATCCTTTTTCATTAGTTCAAAAAACAAGTTTGAAGTTGACTGCTAAAACAGTCATGTACAGAAAATTTCATAGCGCTCATTTGGTAGCAACTTTTCGTAGTGCCTCTGTTTTAAACACTTTTGCAAATAAATTTAAATTTCTACTACCATGAGCCTTTAAAACATGTTAGGAGGGCTTCATGAAACATTTCTTCCCACTTTTAAGGAGTTGCTGCCATCACACATGATCAAATACCTCCACGATGAATTGATAATTTGAAAATGAGCTAGACAACTTCATGGACCAAACCAGTATGAAAATATCCTCCTGACTATATTTGACCTCCACATGTGATCAGCTGACCTTTAATTCACCACTTCAAGACAAAATTCCTTCAAAATTCAACTTGTTGTCAAAATAGGGGAAAACAAGGCAGTGTCGTAGCAACTTTTGGTAGCAAATTTAATTTACCAATTTCCACCACCTCTTAGCTCTTCTTTCTTTCATGGATCTATTTGATATGTTTAAAGAGCTAATAAAAAAAATTCCCAAGATTTAATTTCAAGTTTAACCACCTTTTTTATCAAAAATTCATCTTCATAAATTTCGTAGCATTTTTTGGGCTTCAAGCCTGGCTGGTGCTACGAAAACACCTAAAGTGAAGAAAAAAAAATAATCAAAATTCTCCTTTTTCTTCCAAATTTCACTTGTAGGTCTGAAAATTGATATGATGAAGTGTGATCATGCAAACTTACCTCTTACTCTCTTCAAAAAGCATCCTTTTCATCTCTATCAAGTTTATTCATCAATAAAATGACTATGTTTTTCTTGAAACAATAGGGTTTAGAGATGAGCTCTTATCTCCCTATCCTTGATAGATGTTGAAAAAATGAAGGAGGTTGGTATATCTCATTATGTTCGGAAGAAAAAACTTTCCTGGGTTTTTGAAAACCATCTCCAGTTGTCCAGAATATGCATTCTAAAAACATGTATAAAAGAGGAAAATTATGCATTCTAAAAATAAAGCTGAAATACATCTTTGAATATCCCAATTTGTAGCACCTTTGAGAAAAGTGAAAGAGGTTAATGTTACTTGATATGTTCTTAACAATAACCTTTCTTAGTTTCTTAAAATACTTCTCTATTTTCCCAAAAACGTCCCTTGAATTTGACTACTAAAAAGTCAAAAAACAGATAAATCCTCATATTTGCTACGAAATTATCAGGTAGTTTCGTAGCGAAATCTGCCTATTTTACACTGAATTTGCTACAAAACTATGTTTAACTGTCTAGTGGCTCAATTTTTAAATTTGAAGGCATGGATGTGAAAAGAAAAAGACATGGAGTGTAGATAACTGACATGACATGACTCAAGGTGGTTTTTTTGACATAGGATAAACATGATTTGGTAAATTCTTCATCAAATGCTTGACCCAATATGACATAACATGAAACCTATGGTGACCTAATAAAAAAAAAAAATTGAAAATTTTAAGTGTGATAACACATCCATCACCATTGAACCTGGAAACATGTCTCACCTATAATTAGAAATCCATTCAATTCCATTTATTGAAAAACAACCTACAATTTCCCTATAAATTGAGCACTCATCTAAGTGCTAGGGAGGAAGAATTTTGTGTAGTGTTATGTTGTTGGATTCTCAATTCTTGAGAGTTGAAGTATTGTTATGTTGCTGAGATAATTCTTGGTGTGATGAGGACAGAATGAAATTGGAGCAGGTTGATGATGAATCGATCTATTGGTTGTAAGCTTCTCCTCCTACTTTCTTAATAAAGATATATGTTCTTTCTCTGATATATACGCTTATATCTTGTGAATGTATTATCATGTGTATGTATTATCAGATCTAATAGGTTAAATTTGGTTACGATAGATATATATTGTATATTTTCATGTTTTTTTCTATCTTCTGTCTTTGATTGCAGGTATTGATCTAGTCGGTTTAGTTGGATTGAGAGCGACGACAACAACGAAAGAAAGGGAACGAGAGCGAAAGATCAAAAGTAGGTCCCTTTCCTTTATGTTTATCTATTTGTCTTAGAGAAAATAATATTATACTTCTATTGTTTTGATTGAAGGAACATTACTCAGATAGCTCTAGTTTATCCGTAGATTCGAATTCTGTATAACACTAGCACATGATTTGAGCTACAGCCAAAAATAGGTAACAGTTTTCAAACTGACATGTTTTTCCTCGATTTATGTGCATATGGTGGTGAATCTCAAGAATCTGGATAATGGGTTTTTAAAAAACATATCAATTTACTTGGATCTCAATTTTTTTCCCAAAATTAAATACGGTTGCAAATTTACAACAGGTTCTTCGAAGCATTTTTGTACAAAAATTGTGCAAAACCCAAATTAGAAAAAGTATCTAAACAAACATATTTGGGCACAATTTCTGAGGCCATGGAAGTGAATTAGGAAATTACAAGAGATTTGTTTGTTGATAATATGACAAATTAGGCTCCATTGAAATAAGTCATCAAAATACATCAGGGTCGAGAAGATATGGTTGGTTCTTTAACACCAATTGGATTACAAAAAAATCAAATTTTGTATAAAGTTGTAATTCATTTTATGAGTTTAGGGGATTGGATATTATCCTTCCTCAATGGATTTTATGTATAAATAAATCCTTAAAGGGAAGAGAGATGGATTAGAGAGGATGCATAGAGGAATTTTATCATCATTTCAAGTTGATCTTTTGTAATAGATTTGAGATTTTATTTTTAAGTTGAAGTTGATATTCTTGTAATGAAGATTTAATTGTTGAAGCTTTGCACATTATTCTAATATAATTATTTAAGTACGTTGTCAGTTTGGGAAGTTACCCTCGACTTAGGTAACTCCCTTATTTTTATTTGTTTAGTAGGTTAATATTAAGTTTTTTTTTTTTTTTTTTTTGGAGATTTTATTTGATGGTACTTTTACTTTTTAGTAGATTTTGTATTTCACACATTTGTAGATCTATTGTTTTACCTTCATATTTTTTAATTAAAAGGAATTATGATCATATTAGGATTAATCTTCTCAGACTTAAGATTCAAACAAATTTTAAATTGGTTTCTTAACATGCCTGAGGTTAGTTTCCTTCCTTCATTGTCTTAATTGATGTTCCAAAAATTTAACACTGTAATTTACCTACAGGCTTTGGTAAGTGAGGAATCTCCAACATATTTGACATTCCCGCTTTCTGCAGACCTCTTACCCAAGCTTGCAATTCCAACACCATTGTTGTCTGATCTGATCTGGCAGCGGCTTGTTCTTTTCCCTTTGCAGCAGTGATGGTGATGATGACTCTCAGGATGGTGTGTCATGCTTGTTGATGTTGTTGTATCTTTCTTTGCTTGCATCATTTTTTTCTCCCTTTCTTTATTCGTCGGGCCTTGCCGGATCCTTTGATGTTTTCCATTTGATTTTTTTTTATGTCTATTGGTGAAAACAATAGATCTGTTAAGTAAAAGGAATTATGATCATATTAGAATTAATCTTCTCAAGCTTAAGATTCAAACAAATTTTAAATTGGTTTCTTAACATGTTTTAATATTTAGAATCTCAATCTATAGAATTTCCATACTTAATTCGATACTTATTTAGAATTTCAAATTACATCCTTTCTGTACTTAATTCGGTACTAGGTTTTGAACTAGATTAGGGTATTAAAAAAATATGTAATTTATAGTTTACGATTCTTTAATTAATTGAAGCTTTGCAGAACCTACAATGTATCTCTAAGCATGCTTAGTATTTATTTTTGATAGTTTTTTAATGCATTTCTTGTAGTTTATTGCCTTGTTTTCTTTACTCACCTCACACACTTTTTCTTATAGTTGTCGGCATTTACTTTTCTGCAGCATGTTTAATGGGTTTTCATCACTAGAGGATTAAAACCATTGAAGTTTCAAGACCTAATAAGCTACACATATAAAACCACATGAACAATGTTAATTAAATATTGTGGTTTAGAACCCGATAAGCAATAGAGTCCCACAGTCCAGTGACAAGTAATAATCCTTACTGATTGGTTATTTCTAGAGTTAGTTGTTAACATAGGTTAGAATAGGATCTAATCATGCATTTCCTATGATTGCACTTCTAAGTCTTACGACCCTGGATTTGATAATTAAATGTTGGAATTAGAATACATATAATTCCACCAACAATGTCGATCAATATTTTTGTTACTTGACACCTTTTGAAACATTTTTTTATCACTATACCATTCAATATATAAGTCATTAAATATATTTTACAAACAAATCAAATAATTTTCATCCAAAAATAGCTCTAGTAGCATTGGTGTGTTTATCCCATTAAACACACAGGGTGTTTAATTGTTTAGCACCATCATGGAAAATATATTTTTTTAAATAATTTTAAATTGTGACAATGTGATTTGTAAGGCTAAACACATTGCAATGATTTAACATTGTTATTTGGAAGAGTCGCGTCAGTGCATTATATTACACCAGGAACAATGATGAATATACTGGAGAGAATCGATAGCATTATAATATACTAGTGTGTTGTATTACATACGGTGCACTAGTGTGTTATAATACAGAGGGCACACCGCGAAACATAGTCATTTTTTTTTAAACGAAAAGGGTCGACAGGGTTTGGACCTAATTCAATAAGTGATTCCCCTACTTTACATGTCAAATTCCCTATATACAGTAAGTACACAAACCCATTTGATCTAAAATTCCTAAATTAAAAAACCCTAATTGTGAATTGGTATAGGAAGTTAAACCTTAAGGTGAAATTTTGCAAGAAGAAGCAAGGGCCTAAGGTAAGTGTTGATTTTTTTTGTTTTTTCTGAATTTTAATTAAAATTTAAATAGGAACAGAGATCGTAAATTTTTTTACTAGTAAAATATATAGTAAGTTTTTTTATACAAGGTTTTAATTATTTTCTCAATTGTGAATAAATCTAACTGAAATTCTAAAAAAAATTAACAGTAAAATTTAAATATTTTGTTATCCAGGGTTTTGAGTGAATCATCATACCTTTCAAATTATGATCTTTTCGTGGATCCAAAATATTTTTCATCTCCATAGTTCTCTCAATATGTCTCTTAAAAATTATCTCTATTGTAATTAAACCCTAACAAAAATTGCAATTTAACAATAAAAAATATTTTTTTTACTATGTAGGGTTCTGAGTGAATCACCATATCTTTCAATTTCTGATCTTATGAATAGTTATGTTTCTCCAAAGTATTTTGTTGTTGCACGGTGCTCCTGGTATGTCTATTTTGAAAATCACTCCCTTGAAATTTTTGGTAAAATAATGAAAGAGTGAATAATTATTTACTATTTAAAAAAATTTATGAAATTAGATTTTGAAAAATCAATTGTCGCTCATTTTTTCATTTAAAAAAAAAAAATCTTGTTTTTTTCTCAATTGATATGCACATTGGTGTGTTTGATAGTAAAGTGCACTTATGTGTTTATAATAAAAGCGCACCAGCATTGTCGGGGTGCCAAATTTTTTCAACGCACCGACATGATACATTTTTTTTTCGAAATCCCGAAATGGTGCGATTAATTTTTTCAACGCAATGGTGTGGTTTCTATTTAAAAGCATCGGCTCTCTAATTTTTATAATAGCATTGAGTTTTTTGAATTCATTTTTATTTTCTAAAATACGAAAACATGTGCTAGCATTGTTGTTTTTTTTTTTTAAATGCATCGGTGCATTTTTTTAAAAGAGCACCAATATGATAATTTTTTTTAGAATTTTGGAAACTGATGCAGGTATTATTTGAACGCCTTGGTGCTAGTAATTTTTTAAATACATTAGCGCACTTTGTTTTGATAAGCACACTGGTTTGGTTTAAAATCTATCTAAATTTTATTTTCACATAAAATGACATATTGATCTCAAATTATCATTTAGGACACATCCACATTTACAGCAGTTCATAATATACATTTTCCACTTAAAGTTGGCTTATTCTTGAAAAATGGTTGAAAACTATATTGAAATTAAAATTATGGTTATATGGTTCTCGAGATTAATTTTAGATATACACAAAAAAAAAAAAAATTGATTTTTCTCAAATGCAGGGCCAAAATCTCAAAAATATCAAATGGTCAATTCTTCAAATTCCATCTCATTCAATATTGTTGATCAAATTCCTTCATAGAGTTCTCCTTTTACATCTCCAGTAAGTTCATATTTTATTTATATTTTAATTATCTAATTGATTTTATATTTTTTAATCCATCTCAATTTGAATAAAAATGTATCCAAATTTGCAGGATCATGATTCATAATCGAGTTCAAATGTAGAAAATATTCCTCCATTTCAAAAACAGCAAAATCTCGTATCAGGAGAAGCATATCGCAAGCAGTTGGAAGATGAAAATGGACAACCTCTTCACCCTTCCAATTGGAAAATGGCATCTTCCAGCCACAATCCTAGATCAACAATGATAATAATTGTTTGGTATAATGTAATTTCAACAAACCAATTGCATTGACGTGCTTACTAATATCATTGATATTATATTAATGATGTTCAATATTTTTTTGAAATAAGGATTCTAGTGATGATGAGCGACCAACCTACCATCTTATAATTCACCCCACTACAATTTTAACTTGAGATAAGGTTGCATTAAGAGAAAGACTCGAATAGGAAGCATACAAATAATGGTTTAATCAACCACGGATTCAATTCCCACTACATCCATATTCACCAATGAGGAATGACTACATCAATTATAGTAGTTCTTCATCAAAATTTGGCAATGGAGGTAATCAAATAGAGGTTGGTATGGATGATTACTTATGGGATACTATTTTCATGGAGGAAATATTGTTAGATGCATTCCATAACAATGAGCTAGGGGATGATGTTCATATCACCGATACCTTATTTGAAAGCCTGAAATTTGCTTCCACCAGCCCTCTATCTAGACTTAACGATAAGTCAAAGTCTACTCAATTGGGGAAAATGATGTTGTTGTACAACCTGAAAGAAAAATTTTGAATGTCAAATGCATGTTTCTCAGAAATATTGAGGTAATTGACCTGCATGATCGATCAAGTTCCTTATATTTTGTCACACTATCAAAATTAAAAATGTTTGATTTTATTATTTTTAAATATTGACATTGTACAATTATATTCCCCACCAATTGTAGGTTATTCAAGGATAAGTTTCTTTTGAGTGATAATTTCTTGTCGTGTATCTGCGAAGAGGAAAAGGAGTTGTTGAAAATGTTGGGTTTTGAGTGCATATCATATCATGCATGTTTAAATTATTGTATTCTGTATAGAGAATAATATGCAGAAAAAGTGATATGTCTGAAATGTGGGCATGACATGTACCATAACTCAAAAAATATGGGGAAATCACATGGTTCTCCTCATAATATATTAAGGCACATGCCTATAATTCCAAGGATTCAAAGACTCTTTCTTTTCAAATAATTAGCTATGTTGCAGGGATGGCATGCCTCACACAGAAGTGAACCAGGAGTTATGTGAATCCCAACATATTCAATATCCATGAAACATATAGAGGATGTATGGTGTTAACAATCCAATAATTCTCAAAGGGTTGTTCGATGTTTGGATTTTTTGGTTTAGAGAATATTAGAGGTAACCACAGACCTAATTTTAAGACTTAGGATCTAGCCTTCCTAATGCTCAGAGAGGGCTCTCTCTATATGATTGATCTTTGTTAATTGTAGTTGATTTTAGGCTAGTTATGTAGGATTATTTGAGATTTGATTTTGGGTTTGGTTTGATGGTGGAATCAATTACTTAGATGGATAGATGTAGATTTGTATTCCATTGGGATAATGGAGTCAAAGTGTCAAGCAGCAGAAGCAGGATCAAGGTTCTAAAGGGAAGTATTCATAGTGATAGATAGTTTAGTCACTGCAGATCCTTAGGTTGATGGTGAAAATGGTTTCAATTGCGGTAAGAGAGAAATTAAGGGTTCTCAAATCCGGATAAAGAGTGAAAAGACAGATGTCAATGGAAAGAAGGGAGAAATTAAGAATTCCCTAATCTGGATATCAGAAGAAAAACATATAAATGATAAATAGTTCAATATAGAGTGTAATTAAACATATTCTATAATAACATTCCAGTTGCATCATTTATATTAAGAAAACATATGAGCATGTGAAAAATTCAGAAAGAAAAAATTGAACAAGTAGAATGTAATTCACTATAGTGGCCCAACACATGAATCTTGTAATATAATCTCTTTATTGCTTTAATCCAGTCTGCTGACTAGAAATTGGTACAATCACCCTCAAGTTACAAAATAGTACAACTATAGAAATGTTCAGCAATTCATCCACCCTCAATACTTCAAAATGTGAAGTATTTATACAAAAACTCTTACAAAATATCCTAAAACAAGCTTAGGAATTATTCAAGGAAAATAAATATCTTCATGCAACAAGATAGAGACAGCTATCTAACTAATGCAAGTTTCCCCTGTTTTTATTGAGTTGACTATTTTTTTTTTGATATTTTGCTGTTGATTTGTCTCTTCTTGTTTGCTCAACATAGGCTGTTAGGTCCCTATATTACTAGTATAGTCCCTTATTGTTGTTAGTGTGTTAACTCCCTATGTTAATATTGTAGTCCCTTATTATGTTATTGTAGCCCCCCTTATTGTTATTTTTGTACCCCTGTAACCCCCATATTATTATTATTGTGCCCTTACATTATTATTGTTAGGTCGGCTAGGATTACATTGTGGCCCCACTAGGATTATATTGTGGCCCCATGGACTCCTACATATAGAAGGAGGTTTTGGTCATTTGTATCATCCAATAATTTTTCATTCATGTAATGTATTAGAGGTTTCCCCCTTGAAGTGGCTGATTTATAAGGTGTTGATATCTCTTTTCTTCTATTTTTGGAGCTGGTTTCACAACATTTGGTATCAGAGCTTTGGATTCTAGGGTTTCGCTGCTCCAAACAGGTCATCGTGGCATTTTCGCTATAAGGTTTTTTATACAAAGGTCTAGAAGCTGAAATTTTTAGTGTGTGAAGCATAAATCGTGAGGAAAATCATCGCAAAAATTTAGGGCTTGGTTTGCAATATTGTCAGAGATATGATCTATGGAAGTTAGGGCTTTTTGCAGGCTCTTGAATTTCACTTTAAAAAGGTCATCGCGGAATTGTCGCTATAACGTTTTTTTCTACGAAGGTTTAGAAGCTAAATTTTTTAGAGCTCGAAGCCAACATCCTAAGGAACATTGTTGAAAACTTTCAAAGCTTGGTGTGCAATATTTTCGAAGATACGATCTGTGGAAGTTAGGCCTTTTTCACGCTCCTGAATTTCATCGCAAAGAGGTGTTCGTGGGAAAAGCTTCATAACTCTCTCTCTAAGAATCGGATTGGAATTATGTAAAAGATGACTGCAAGTACATGGACTGTAGTTTCCTGTCTATAAATTTTAGAGCTAAAGGAGCAAACAGTGACACACAGAAAGTCGTACAACTTCACTCTACTGAACCAGTCCATAATTAGGTCATTGTGGGAGATTGGACATAAATTTGCCTTGAAGAATCCAAATCAGGTCAGACCTGTGGCATTCAAAAGGGAATTTAGAGGGCTACCTCAGTGCCAAATTTTAGATATTGAGGATCCAAAATCACATAGATAATTTAGTTTCAATATCAAGCTTCTCAAAAGTAAGAAAAAAGTGTGTATTTGGTTTTTAAAATTGCATAACGTTTGTTTGAAAAAGCAGTTTGAAGTGATTCCAAGGGAATATTTTATAATTTTTATCAGTATTGGGTTCTATAATGTCTCCAAAAAATAATTACATACCCATTAAGCCCTCAAAAAACTATACTATGATGCATGAAGAGGAAGAATTGCAGTATGAGCTATCAAAATTACAGTACCAAGTGCAACAAATTTCGATCTTACGAAGAGCAACCAAAGATGACATAGATGGTTTAAAAGCAAAAATGGAGGCTAAGTTTGATGGTTTGAAGGATCAAATAATAGCTAATCTGGATGATAAATTAGTGGAATATCACATAGAGCATCAACAAAAAGTTCTCCAACTCTCAAAGGATAACCTAACTTTGGTGCAGAATCTAATGAAACAACAGGAAGATCAACATCACATCAAAAGAAGTTCTGAAGTAGTCACAGAAACAAGAACTCGACAAGTACGATCAATTTCAAAGTATCTCAAAAAGTGGAAGAACTTTCCTGTAGAAGATTCCACATGGGAGGATGAGAATTTTATACAGAAGCATCAAGAAATAATCAAGCATTGAGGACAACACTTATTTGAAGGAGAGGGGCATGTTAAGTCCCTATATTAATATTGTAGTCCCTTATTATGTTAGTGTAGCCCCCCTTATTGTTATTTTTGTACCCCTGTAACCCCCATACTATTATTATTGTGCCCTTACATTATTATTGTTAGGTCGGCTAGGATTACATTGTGGCCCCACTAGGATTATATTGTGGCCCCATGGACTCCTATATATAGAGGAGGTTTTGGTCATTTGTATCATCCAAGAATTTTTCATTCATGTAATATATTGGAGGTTTCCCCCTCGAAGTGGCTTATTTCTAAGGCGTTGATATCTCTTTTCTTCTATTTTTGGAGTTGGTTTCACAACATAGTGTAGCCCCCTTATTGTTATTATTGTACCCCTGTAACCCCCATATTGTTATTATTGTGCCCTTAAATTATTATTGTTAGGTCAGCTAGGATTACATTGTGGCCCCATGGACTCCTATATATTGAAAGGAGGTTTTGTAATTTGTATCATCCAAGAATTGTTCATTCATGTAATGTATTGGATGTTACCCCCTCTAAGTGGCTTATTTCTAAGGCGTTGATATCTCTTTTCTTCTATTTTTGGAGCTGGTTTCACAACATAGGTTATTTGTTAGGAAATGGAGTGTCCTCTACGCTAGCAGCTTTCATTTCTACTTTGTAATTGATTTCTTGACTTTAACTTTGACTATAAACTGATAGTCTTTGACTCTGATACTCTTTTACTATCATGTTTTCACTATTACTGTTGTTCCTTATTGTACACCGTAACTATAAAAATGCATGCTATGTTTTATCTTTTCCTGACTGATATTTTTCTCCTTTGAATGCCCTGTTTGACTGTTTTGATCTTCATAGTAAATCAATCAATTTATCCAAACGTTCTTCCTCTGGTAACTTAATTTTCACCATCCTTATGAATATCTCATCATCCTCTGTGTATTTTGAGAATGTAGGCTTGTTGACAAATAGGTGTTTTACCTCATGTTGCGGGTAAAATAGATTCTCAAAACTTTGGTAAAGCACTTTCCCTCTTGCAATTCCCTACATGGCTAAATTATTAGCTTTCTCCTTAGCCATCTCTTTGATCTTCTTATCATAATCTTCTTGTTTCATAAATTTATCATGGATAACTAAGGGATTAGGCAAGCCCTTTTCTTTCAGTACATCAAACTTATTCATAAACCTATTTATTGCAAAATCCATTACCTGACACTTTTCTTTCAGTTGTAGCATTAAGTTTCTTTTTGAAATAACCTTCTTGACTTCAAGAATGGTATCTGTTCTGTCATATATACCAATTTCTTCCATTTCTTGTCTATTCTTTGAATTAATAAACTTGATAATTTCGTTAGCCTCTTTAGGTTTCTTGCCAAGTTCTTCTTTTATTTTTTGGATGGCTTCACCTACTGCTTTAATAAGATATTTCTGCTCATAAATCACCTGAATGGATGGCCAAATATCAATGACAGATTCAATGACATTGGCCCATAAAAGTTTCTTTGCTTGTCCCATGGGTTCTTCGAATGTTAATTCTTTTTCTAATGTCTTTATTCTATTATTCAATCTATTTGACTTCTGAACTTCAGCCTTATGCATTAACTGTGCCAATTTTTTCTCATATTTAAGGCTTTTCAGTTGTTCTTTGAGTCTGATGATTTCATTATTCTTGATAGACATGTCTTGCATAGATTTTACTAGTTTACTTGCCTCGTCTATAGGCTGTGATATTGTTGTAGAAGACTCTACTGCCGAAGTTGTTGTTGAAGTGACAGACAGTGTTGTGGTCATTGGGACATTAGGAGCCAATGATTCCACTAATGTGGAAGGCATAGTTGTTGTAACTACAGGAATTATAGTGGCAGTGACTTCTTTTGTTGCCTTTTTCTCTTGGACCAACTTCTCCATTTCATTCTCCATCTCTTTTATCTGGGCAGTTAACTGTAGGATGAAATTCATCATTTCATCTTTTTGGCTCTGACTTTCTAGAACTTATTTGGCCTGAGGATGTTCTATAGGAGGCATTTTAAGTTTTTTTCTTATTGAATCAATGTATGCATTATTATCTTTTACTAAAATATTCTGCAACTTTAATGTTTTGAGGATCATATCCTACTCCAATTACCGAATCTTCCAAAGATTTAATTCTATTGTCTTTTGCCTGTGAAGATGCTTTTTCCAATTTGAGCTGATCTCTGATGTTTGCAAGAGTGTTTTTAAGCTTTTGTGCACTCATGGCATTGGTGGTCATTGTAGAATAAATCTTCTCCCCTGCCTACTTATGAAACTCAATTTGGTCCAGAGGATGAATATCCTTGGCCAAGACTTCAAAATCTGTCTTTTTGTAATCAACAAATGACTTGGGAGTTTGAATTGTGGGCTCAAGAAATGTCATCTGCATATTTTTATTCTTATATTCAAAGGTAGAAAGTAGCCTATTCTGGATGCCAGGAGTTTGTTTCAAATATTGGGAATATATTTCAGATTTAATTTCTTCATTTTTGGCTTTGATGTTCTTATATCTTTCTCTGATATCCATTTCCTTGTCTGTTGGTTTGTTGGATGAAGAAACTTCCACACTATGATGCTTATGAATCATCTCTATTTTTTAAGTTGAAGGTTGATGTGTTTCTTTAGTAACTATAGGTGGTACATTATCTTTCACCATTGTTTCAGTATTAATTACTTCAATTGGTTCTACTTCCTCATTGACAGGATTTAATTTTTGCTTCTTCCTACACATTAATTTAAATTTAGTTTCAGTGGTTGTCTTTGTAGTGTAGGATCTTTCCTCTCTTATTCTCTTTGAGCTTCTATCTTCTTGGGCTAGAGTCTGCAAGGTTTGACTAGTATCACCTTGCTTCTCTGCCTCTGTCAAGGTGTTCTCCAAGGAGTATTGTACTTGTTTGGTTACTTGATTTCTCCATTATAATATACACAATAGCTGCGGGGTTTTCAGCTATAGGCTTTCCCCATACATACTGAGTTAATGTGTGATTGAATTGATGTGAGATTGCTTCTGTTATTTCCGCATGTGACAATTAATCGTAGAAGAAGGTTATGTGTTATGTATGCAATTCGAAATTGATATATGACCAGGTTAATCTTCAGTGAATAAGTGATTTATTCAGCTAATTTCTACACCATTCAAACGGGTTGGAGTATTTCTCAATGTTTGGCTTCTTCTCATGAACATAAGGAGTCAATTTGAATTTAAATCTCAATTTACTTATTACTCCTTGAGGATCATAATACCACTAAAAAATATGACTGAGCTTGAACTCCTACAAATATTTTTCAGCCTATGGACCTGCATCTCTATTGCTACAGATAAAAGGGCCAACCTGCTCTTTTAGTTTGAACTATGTCTTCTTCCTTGCTGCCAAAAAATTAATTGCATCTGAATTAAGGATCTTTCTAATGTACTCAAGGGAAAATAACCTCATTGGGAGGTAGCTCAACAATTTATATGGCAGTAGATTTTATCCATATACTCTTATCTCTGTGTGGTTTTGGTACAAGTACCATTCTCCTATTCTATTATTCTCTGACAATTGTGGGACCTTCTTAATTTCTTCATTGATTATAGGTTGCATGTTGTTGTTTAGCAAGTTGACCAAAGGATGAATGAAGGAATCAATAAACTCTACATAGGTGGACTATGTGGAATCGTTTCTAATAATTGGAGTCCAAAATGTAACTGAGGGTTCCCTTCAACATCAAGATTTTGAAGGTTGAGGGAAATTTTGTCAGACTGAAAATACAAGAACATGTGAAATAGGACTGATGAATACTTGAAAACACCTTCTTCAGGAATTTTAACAAGTTTTTAATGAATATTATCAGCAAGGTACTAGAAAACTTTAAAAATGGTAGCAGGAGGCTGACCAGGTGTGAAACTAGATAGAAAAACTCGTACTACAACATCAACATGTTCATCTGTAAAGTAACCAAGAATAAAAGACAGCATGCTAATAATATGTCTGGTCCTTTCAGAAAATTTTGTAGATGGGTAAGGAGGATTTATATTGGGAATTTCTATAGAAGAAGGCATGAAAGT
Organism: Pinus albicaulis; assembly: GCA_034641835.2. Taxonomy (NCBI): domain Eukaryota; kingdom Viridiplantae; phylum Streptophyta; class Pinopsida; order Pinales; family Pinaceae; genus Pinus; species Pinus albicaulis. The sequence goes on from CM076584.1 coordinate 460,511,264, forward strand.
TTGGAAAATCTAGAACCTCTTGGGGAAGTCCACATTCAAGTATATATGTGTAAGAGCCTCAATGGACAAAGGGTTTTCATCTGGCCTGGATTGGATTTGGAGCATTTGATTGATTGACTCAGATGTAATGGTGAACAAAATTTCTTTTCCAGGGGTAATTAGGCCTCTATGATCAGGGAAATAGCAATATTGACAAATTCTAATCACTTATGGGCACTAAAAAGTGCGTGGGACAACATACTTTGGAAAATAATATTCCCAGATAAAAAAATCATCTATTTGATCTATGGATTTTTCATGCCTCCAGCAATGGAGATCAAGAAGATTAAATTCAGTGACTATGTCCTTAATCTTGAAGTCTTTGTCAGCTAGGGAAGTATGTTCTACATCTACAATAGGAGGTTGTAGAGGATTGACAGATACAATGTTTTTGGAAGCCATTATTTTGTTGAATTTCTTCAATTGATTCATATTTCCACTTAAAATATGGTTTCAGGCCTTTTGGGAGCACCTATCAAAGATTATAACAATTTGCAGACTGATTTATGGTAAAAAAGGGGCTTATCTATGGTCTACATAGGTTTAAGTTTCTTCAATTATTCAATCCTTGTGTTTTAAAACAGTCTTAGGCCTCAAAATCAATGAAAATATGCATAGGGTCTGTAGAAAAATGGATTTTGGAAACTACAAAGGTTCCTTTTGGTATGCTAAGGCTCTTATGTTAATTCAATTACTTATTACTATTTTTTTGTAAGCACAGGTCTTAGTACTTTGAGTAATACCTAGAGAAAGATGGAGATTTAATTTGCAGAAGGGTTTTGGGGTTGCAGAAAGCTTTTCTGAGGTAATGAAAGGATTTCTGAGGCTCTACTGGTATTTTATAGTGCTTTGGATGACTTCTGCAGCGTCTTTTGACAACAAAATGGTTGAATTCTGGTTGAATTGGACTTAAAATGAGGTCGGCAATGTGATCTTTGCTTGAAAATCGGTCAGCAATGCTCTTTCTTCGTGAAGGTGTAACAGAAAGTGGTAAAAGGGCTAACAAAGGGAGAAGTATATGCATTTTTTATCAAACAATGTTTACATTGAATGTGCGGTTAATTTGAATTTACAAGGTGGTTTGCGCAATGGGCAAGAGAAAACTGCCCGGTGGTTTTCTAATGAGTGAAAAGTGGTAATTGGTAAAGTTCGGATTGATGCGATCAAATGAAAACTAGCCATGTAGCAAGGAGGTAAGCTCCACAAACCATGGATATCGCAAGGTCTGGGGTATGTTAATAATCATGCTATCAGATGTGTGATAGGTGGTAATGGTCGTTGGATCTGATCAATTAAGATCTGACAGCTGGGAGGATGCAATGGAGTATTTGGTATTGGATGGCATGGGGCCTGGGATATTTGATTTGATTGATTATATATGCATACAAATTATATGGTTGGGTTAAGCTATGTGATAGGGTCGGGGTTTAATACATGCAATATGGTAAAATAAAGAACCAATGGTGTTAGGGATAGTGTGATTTATGGATAGGTGGGGTAATAATAAAAACATTATATGTTTATTTTAACATAAGGGTTGGGACTTTATAATTTAAGGAATTAATAAAATATGGGTTTACGTGTATTTAAGAGATTTAATACATAAGGTTGAATGTTAAAATGTAATGCGGAAAATTAAATACGCTAATTTTAACCTTAAAACTGATATTGAGACGGCATTGTTTCACTATGGGACCCGACATATCACCTTTTTTCTTTAAGAAATACTTAGGATAAAGGTATTTTTGGGTATTTGATGTATTTTTAATAAAGGGAAATTAGTAAAGGGGTTTTACTTTTCCCAAGGAAAATGTGTTTTAACTTAGGAAAAGGAATTTTTGCAAGGGGGAGAAGAGTGAAATAAGGGGAAAAATTAAAAATGAAGGGGATGGGGTATTTTTACAAGGGTAATGAATTTGAGAGGAAGTTATTAAATGAAATAACCAATTTTCTGCTATCCATGCCTTGTGTAAACTGCTTTTACCTACCCATCAACTACCCTAACATTTTTTCTTCATTTACATGGGTGCATTTGAGCTTGCAAACCCTTATTCATTTTTCTTTTAATCAGCAAACTAACTAATTATGTCATTATTTCTTCCAAGGGCTCAAATTAAACTGTTGAGCTCCTTATTTATTCTCTACCTAACTACTAATCTACCAATATTAAACTGTTTGGCTAGATCTTCATTCTCTATCTATCGGCATGGAACTTAAAACATGAAAAGTCAAGATTAAGCAGTTTGACTTTCCTGGATTGTGGCATTTTTGACAAGCTGCACACAATCTTATTTTTTAGTAAAAATTAAATAGTGGCATTTGAATTTGCATCACTTTCATGTTTTATTTTTATTTCTTTTTTGTTGGGGTTCATTTTCTATATTCTTTTTTATCTTTTTTATTTCAAGTCCTTTGATTTTTCTTTTAGGACTTTTACCCTCTTTACATTTTTTATTTTTATACATTTTTTATTTTTAATATGGGAAAACAATTTTGTAGAAAGAAAAGTATGTACATATTACAAGACTAATCAAATTCAATTCAAAATTATGAATCCTATTATTATAGGACCCTAACAGTGGCTCCCCATGGGGATGCCATTTCCTGGTGAAATGTCAAGAAATTTAAGATTAGTAGCCTTGAACTTTGACTACGCTGGCATTGAAACTGTTTTCTGAGATCTGCATTATTCATACTTATGATATTTTACCTTTCAAAGATTAGGGCCTTTTCTCCGAGCTTCAACTTTGTAAGAAAAACATCCAATCCAATATAAACTCTGCAATATTATGTGCAATGAGTAAGTAAACAAAATGAACTAATTTTATTTTGGGGAATAGTAATGCTTCAGCATTCTACCATAGATAAGTCCACCTAGTAGATCTAATCCATCCAATTCCTTCAAAAATAATGCATTGTTACCTCTGTAACCATAAATGACATATGGACCTTTCCATAAGAAATCAAATTTACCATGTTTACCCTTCTCTTCTCTCTTGGAATCCCACTTAAGAAATTTTTCACCTATGTAAAAATCATCTTCCTTAGTCTTCTTTTCAAATATCTTTTTAATATTACCTTGAACAACTTGTGACTTGAGATAGACTTCCTCCCTATTTTGTTGCAAGTGTATGGTTTTATTTATCCTTCTTTGGATATCATTGGTTTCTACCTGCAGTTCTTGGATCATCTTCATCACTGGTACTCCTAAAGAGGATGGAAAAATAACATCCATCCCATAAAAAAGGTGATAAGGGGATGTAACAATTGACTTCTTTGTGGTAAATTTGTCTTCCCATAAGGCATTAACTAACCTTTTCTTCCAGGTCTTTTTATTGTCTTCTATTAGTTTCTTGATGATGTTAACAAGACTTTTATTGGAGGATTCAGCAAGACCATTACCTTGATGGTAATAGGTTGTGGAATGGCCAAGGGTAATGTGGTATTTATTACAGAATTCAATCATATTTTTAGACTTGAAAGCAGTTGCATTATCAGTAATGAGCTTTTGGGGGTATCCAAATCTAGACAGTATATTGTTTTCAAAAAATGAGATTATGACAGTATCAGTGACTTGCCTGGAAGGAATGGCTTCTATACACTTAGAGAAATAGTATGTGGTTGTCAAAATCCATTTGTGTTGGGCTGAGGATGGGTGGTGAATGTCACCAATGAAGTCAAAACCTCATTGTTGAAAAGGCATTTATGTGGAAATGGGTTTAAGGGGTAAAGGTATCAGCTTTTTCTTCCCTTCAAATATTTTGCATTTGTGACAGGAGGTCACATACTTTTTCACATCTACAAACAGTGCAAGCCAGTAAAAACCAACTCTCAAGATTTTATCTACAATTGACTTCCAGTAAAGGTGTCCTCCACAGTCACATGCATGAAACTCTTCCATAACTTTATCAGCTTCAATTTTAAGCAAACAATTCAATAAAATTCCACCATGATCTTTCCAAAACAGAGCAATGTCTATAATACAAATTTTCATTGCCTTTAACTTTAAAAATCTAGCTTTAGTTCTTGATAATCCCAGAGGATCTTGTAAATTTAGTAATACAAATATGATATTTGCATACCATGGTGAGTCTAAAACGGCTTCATTGATTTGTGGAGTTGCCATCTCTTCCTGATCATCTAATTGGGCAATAAAATTTATATCTAATGCATGACAATTTGATTCAGCCATGATTTTGGCTAAACCTTGGCCTTTAATGAGTTTGGTGGGCTTAATTTCCATGTTATATTCCAAAATGGTGGCAATCCACTTGCCTCTCTTACCATCAGGCCCATTCTAAGTCAGAATGTCCTTCACTACTGAATTTGGAACATATGCTATGATGTGTGAATACAAGATGTACACTCTAAAGTCTTTGATAGCCTTCACTAATGCTAGTGCCTGCTCTTCCATTATGTTATACTTCAGTGTGGCATATCTAAGTGATTTTCTGAAAAAATAAACGCACTGCTCATAGCCCTGATCATTTTTCTACAGTAAGACTGCAGCAATAGTATGTTCTGAAGCAAAAGAAAAAATAATAAAATATTTTTTAAAGTCGGGACTTATTAGGACAGGTGTTTTTGTGAGGGCTTGTTTGATTGATTCAAATGATTGTTTGGACTCTACTTTCCATTTAAGTGATGAGTCCTTTTTTAACATGTTATTTATTTCTCTAATTATTTCTGCTAAGTTTGAAATGAAACTCCTGAGAAAATTGATTTTACCTAAGAAAGCCTACAATTCCTTAATATTTATAGGGTGGCTTATGTTCAAAATGGCCTCTATTCTAGCTGGGTCTATCCTAATTCCTTATTTTGATACTATATGCCCTAATAGTTTACCTTCTTCTAGTCCAAAGAGATTTTTCTTGGGATTTAAAGAAATACCAAATTTCCTGCATTTGATAAACACTTGTCTCAGATGATCTAGATGTTCATTGTCAGTTTTTGAAAATATAGTTATATCATCTAGATATATTACAAGTAAATCATGAATCTCTTTACCAAAGGCTATATACATAGCTCTCTGAAATGTGGCTCCTGCATTCATTAATCCAAAAGGCTTTTTCAAATACATGAAAGTACCCCATGGAGTAGTAAATGCAGTCTTGGGTTGGTCCTATTTTTGAACTAAAATCTGGTTGTACCCAGAGAATCCATCAAGCAGTGAAATTCTGGATGAACCAACCACCCTATGTAAAATGTGATCCATCTTGGGGAGAGGGTAGTTATCTTTGAGGGACACTTTATTTAGGTTCCGAAAATCACCACACAATCTAATTTCCCTTGTTTTCTTTCTAGTATGAACTAGGTTTGAAACCCAATCAGAATATCTGATAGGTGCAATTATCTGAGCTTCATACATTCTATTTACCTATTTTTCAATTAAAGGCATTAAAACTAGATTGATTCTTCTAAGCTTATGTTTGAAAGGCTTTTGATCTTCTTTTATGGGTATTTTTTGTTTTATTATGCTAGTGTCATATGATTTTAAGTCTTCATAACTCCATGCATACACTTCCTGAAATTCCTTAAACGAAGCTATGTATTTCAGTTTTTTATCTGGGGGTAATGCTTTAGAAAGTTTGATGATTTTGGGCCTTTGTATTGTTCCTATATTGAATTATTATATATCAGATCTTAATGGTTCCATCTTTGGTTTTATTTCAACGTCATTTGAATCAAAAATATCTTCTAAAGGGGCTAATCCCTGACGTAAAAAGTTATTTTTAAAGTTTAAAATGTCAGAATAATCATCTGCTAACTCTTCTATTTCTACCTTTTCTAAATTATTTATTTCTACTTGAGTGAATTTAGTAGGTTCAGTGAAATCTAAATTATTTATATCTATTTGATTGTCTATTTTATCATCTACTGTACAGTTTGTATATATGTTACAATAATGAAATTCTCCCTCAGCATTCATGAAATGATAGATTTGAGTATCCTGTGAAAACATTTGCCAATATTTTAAGTTATCTGGTATAATGGGCTCCTGTCTTACCTCCGCTGTATATTGGTGATTTGGCTGAAAAGGAAAATTATAGGTACTAACAAAAGTTGCTAAACTGTGTGCTTGTATGTTTTGTTTCCTAGGAATTACAGCAAAGTTGCATTCAATAAATTCATTAATCAGATCTAAAACTATTTCTCTATATTGGATTAATCTAGGATTATATACATAATATTCTCCTCTAATTTTTTTTACAATTAAGTCAGAGTCTCCCATAATAGAAACTCTTTTGCCTCCTAAATTTCTAATAATTTTCAATCCTAAAATCAGAGCTTCATACTATGTAATATTGTTTGTACATTTGAAATTTAATCTAAAGGCATGACCTTCAGAATGATTGTTTTCCATGTTGTGAATCCAAACTCCTGCACCTACTCCTAATTTTTTCACTGATCCATCAAAATCTAGGTGCCACATTGATTCATGAAAGATGTTTTCACTGTCTGGATATTCCTTTTTCTATTTTAATTATGTGTTGTTCTCTATACTAGAATCAAAATTGCATAAAATGAATGAGTCCATATCAGTAGGTGTACAATAAATTTGATAGTTTCGAGGTGCTTCTACACTACTAACCATGTACTTCATTAGAGTCTCTCTGTAAAGTTTATTGGGTTGACCAAATACTGAAATAGTAGCATAGGACATGTCTAATTATAGAGATTCCTGCATTTTTTCTCCCCATGAGCAAGATAACAACATTCCGTATTTGGGAGGGATATCAGCTACTACAATATCCATGACTATACTTTTTCCAGGGTATTGGACTAGAGTGACACATAAATCTTTGATTAAGCCTAGACATTTTACCTTACTGGAATCAAATGAGAAAAGGTCTTTATAAGGCCTAGTGATGTCTAAATTCAAAGTTTCCATAATGGATTTTGGCATTAAATTATGTGAGGCTCTTGAATCAAGCATAGCATTATGTAAAATTTTACCATGAATAGTCAAACTTATGTAGAAAGGAGGAACTCCTCCTTCTTAGTGTTTTCCATTTACTTCAGGACCAAATATTAGTTCTGGTTGATCATCACTCAAATTTACAGAGTCTTCTCCTGCATTCAGGTTTAAAGTTTCAGTGATCTGTGATTTGTATAAATCATGCTTAACCAATTCTGTCAAAGGAATTGGTACCTTTAGTTTGGAAATTTCTGCTTGGATGTTGAATTGAGCTTGTGTTTTTCCTAGTTGAATTATTTCTTCTTTAATAACTGCAGTTTGTGAGTGTTTCTCTTCTTTTTCTACAGTTGGTTTTTCATTTTCTATTTTTTTTCCATTGTTTTACTCCTTTTTATTTTATTTTTAGGGACAGTTTTAGTTGCAGTGGAATTTTTGGCAGGTCTGGAAATTTTAGCAACTGTTTTGGCAGCAGTTGTTTTAGGATCAGCTAACTTTGAATCAGCAGTAGATGTTTTAGGATCAGAAATTGTTGCTTTAATAGAATTTGTTGTCTTAGCATCAGCATATTTTTTAGGATCAACTGATGTTTGAACAACAATATCTGTTATGTCAACAATTTTAGGACTAGGTGCAATTTTAGGATTAGAAATTTTCTAATTAGGATTTGAATTTTTCTTATTTGTACTAGAGTTTTGTTGGGTTTCCCTAGGGAGGATTTGAATTACTTTGGTGGTAGGAACATCTGTTGTTTTCTTTGTTTGTGTTTGTGCATATTTCTTAGTAGGTGCCTCTAAATTCTTTTTACTTCTAAGGCTATATTTCTTATGGACTTCATTTATTGAAAACTTATAACCTTGCTTGTAATCAAAAGACTCTCCAGATTCTAATTGTAACTGTTTTAATTCATATAACTCTTGTTCTTTTTGTGTAAGAAAAATAGTGTTATCATCATTAATTCCCATTATATTAATCTGAGTGTCTTCATCATCTTCATTTTGATGAGAACTTTCAGCATAGTTCTCTTGGAAAGGTGGTCTTATTGTTTGATCAGGTGTTGATTTACCAGTGTTGGTGTTTTTTCCAAAATTGGGATTTCTTATCTGTGGGCCTTATTGTTGATTATTCCAATGTGGCTTCTTTTCCATACTTTCTATTCTATCCATCATTTTCTCCATGGATTTTTCTAAACTATCTATTTTGCTATCTGATGTAGATGTTTCCTCTTTTATTGTTAGCCTACGTTCATTTCTCATTCTTTCTCTCTTGGATAAACAATTGGCTTCTACACTAACTGTGAAATTTTGCATCTATTCTAGTGTCTTTGGGTTCCTTTCCCTCAGTTGGTATGACATATATATATCAAAACCATCAGGAAATTTAAGCAAAGCTAGATCTTGTGGGGTTTTATGTTTACTAGAATAACATTGTATATACTGTTGAATATAGTACAATAGTCTTGAACTATTTCATTATGTCCTCTTTTTATGTGTTAATATTCAGAAAAAAAATTGTAATGAATTCTTCTTTTTCTCCCATCTATCGATAAATAATCTATGAAAGGCTTATAAATCAGCTATATGATTTGCAGGTAAATATTTGAACCATTTTTTTACTTCTCCAGCTAAATTTTGGGCAAACAGTCTCATTTGGACATCAGATTCATCAATTTCATGTAGCTCAAAATAGTTAGTCATTTTATTAACATGTTGTTATGTAGTATATTGACTAGTTGCATCAAATTGAGGGATTTTGCTTTGATATTCTTGGGGTATGTTATGTAACTTCCCTGGTAGGACCAAAGGAGCATATCTAGCAGCCATAGCTAAGATTCTGGCTAGACTAGAAGGTAAATGTGTGGTGCTTAGTGATGAGGTTGAGGTACTTGCAGATGATGTTGGTACACTAGATGATGTACTTGGAAATGTAGTTGTAGTGCTTGAAAATGAAGCAACAGTGCTAGATGATGAACTTGCAGTATTTGGGGATGGAAATAAAACTCTAGGTTGTAGAGGAAACTTGGGAATAAAAGATTTTGTGGAATGAGGTGTAGTGGAAATAATAGATGAGGTGGTACTATATAAATTTTAATTTATAGACTCTAAATGGCTGGTAGCTAAATGAATGGTAGAAGGATTAGGGGTATAGGCATATAAAGCAGTTAACTCTACTGAACATTGAAGATAAGCTTCATAGATTTCCTTAATCAAATTTGCAGCTAGAGCATCAAGTTTATCATAAACTTCTAGGGTTTTTTCATCTAAATCTAGTGAAATAGGTTCCTTATTAGTTTCAATAAATGAAATAAAATCAAGATCTATTACACTTTTAGATATGTCACTTTCTGATTAGTTTTAAACAAAGATTTCTCAAAAGGTAAATCAAATTCAATGTCTTGTAAACTTGATAATTTATTGGGAAGAGAATTGTCTTTGATCAATGGGTTTTTATTACCTAAAATTTCTATTTTTTTGTTTTTCTTTAAAATTCTATCAGGATTATCTACTATTACAGCAGGTTTTGGATTCAAATTAGACCTGGTATAGTAAATTCTTCTAGAAGCCAGAATTTCATTTTTTAATGAAAATTTTACTAACAACCCTTTAAAACAATCTGAAGGTGAAAAGATAAGTAAAATAATTCCTTTAAGATTTATTTTAAACATTGAGGACAGGCTAGTTCCCTAGTATGGTCACCAGGAATGTTAACATTCCAATAATTCTCAAAGGGTTATTAGATGTTTGATTTTTTTGGTTTAGAGAATATTAGAGGTAACCACAGACCTACTTTTAAGCCTTAGGATCTAGCCTTCCTAATGCTCAGATAGGGCTCTCTCTATATGACTTATCTTTGTTGATTGTAGTTGATTTTAGGCTAGTTATGTAGGATTATTTGAGATTTGATTTTGGGTTTGGTTTGATGGTGGAATAATTACTTAGATGGATAGATGTAGATCTATATTCCATTGGGCTATTGGAGTCAAAGTGTCAAGTAGCAGAAGCAGTATCAATGTTCTAAAGGGAAGTATTCACAGGGAAAGATAGTTTAGTCACTGGAGATCCTTAGGTGGTGAAAATGGTTTCAATCGGGGTAAGAGAGAAATTAAGGGTTCTCAAATCCGGATAATGAGTGAAAAGGTAGAATTCAATCGAAAGAAGGGAGAAATTAAGAATTCCCTAATCTGGATATCAGAAGAGAAACATATAAATGATAAGCAGTTCAATACATAGTGTAATTAAACATATTTTGTAATAACATTCTAGTTACATCATTCAGATTAAGCAAACATGTGAGCATGTGAAAACTTCATAAAGAAACAGTTGAACAAGTAGAAATTAATTCACTGTAGTGGTCCAACACATGAATCCTGTAATATAATCTCTTTATTGCTTTAATCCAGTCTACTGACTTGAAATTGGTACAATCACCCTCAGGTTACAAAATAGTACAACTGTAGAAATGTTCAGTAATTCATCCACCCTCAATACATAAAAATGTGAAGTATTTATAAAAAAACTCTTACGAAATATCCTAAAACAAACTTAGGAATTATTCAAGGAAAATAAATATCTTCATGCAAGAAGATAGAGAGAGCTATCTAACTAATGCAAGTTTTCCCTGTTTTTATTAAATTGATTGTTTTGTTGTTGATATTTGGTTGTTGATTTGTCTCTTCTTGTTTGCTCAATGTAGGTTTTTTGTTAGGCAGTGGAGTGTCCTCTATGCTGGCAACTTTTCTCTCTACTTTGTAGTTTATGTCTTGACTTTAACTTTGACTATAAACTGATACCCTGATACTTTGATACTATTTGACTCTGATACTTTTTAACTCTGATACTCTTTTACTGTCATGTTTTCATTATTACTGTTGTTCCTTACTGTACACTGTAACTGTAAAAATGCATGCTCTGTTTTATCTTTTCCTAACTGATATTTTTCTCCTTTAACTACCACGTTTGACTTTTTTGATCTTCATAGTAAATCAGTTAATTTCTCACAAAGTTCTGCCTATGGTAACTTAATTTTCACCATCCTTCTGAATATCTCATCAGCCTCTGTGTATTTTGAGAATGTAAGCTTGTTGACAAATAGGTGTTTTACCTCATGTTGTAGTTAAAATAGATTCTAAAACTTTTGTAAAGCACTTTCCCTCTTGGAAGTCCCTGCATGGTTGAATTATTAGCTTGCTCCTTAGCCATCTATCTAATCTTCTTATCATAGTCTTATTGTTTCATCAATTTATCAAGGATAACTAAGGGATTAGGCAGACCCTTTTCTTTCAGTACATCAAACTTATTCATAAACCTGCTTATAGAAAAATCCATTGTCTGACACTTTTCTTCCAGCTGTAGCATTAAGTTTCTTTTTGAAATAACCTTCTTGACTTCAAGAATGGTATATGTTCTATCAGCTAAACCAATTTATTCCAATTCTTGTCTATTCTTTGAATTAACAAAATCGATAATTTCATTAGCCTCTTCAGGTTTCTTGCCAAGTTCTTCTTTGATTTTTTGGATGGCTTCACCTGCTGCTTTAATAAGATCTTTCTACTCATAAATCACTTGAATGGATGGCCAAATATCATTGAAATATTCAATGATATTGGCCCATAAAATTTTCTACAAATGAAGGCATGAAATTTTGGAAAATCTGGAACCTCTTGGGGAAGTCCAGATTCAAGTATAGCTGTGTAAGAGCCTCAATGGAAAAAGGGGTTTCATCTGGCCTGGATTGGATCTGGAGCATTTGATTGATTTAATCAGCTTTAATGGTGAAAATAATTTCTTTTCCAGGGGTAATTATGGCTCTCTGATTAGGGAAATAGCAATATTGATAGATTCTAATCATTTTTGGGTACTGAAAAGTGTGTGGGACAACATAATTTGGAAAATTAGACTCCCAAATAAAAACAACATCTGCTTGATCTATGGATTTTTCATGGCTCCAGCAGTGGAGCTCAAGAAGATTAAATTCAGCGACTGTGTCCTTAATCTTGAAGTCTCTATTAGCTAGGGGAGTGTGTTCTATGTCTACAACAGGAGGTTGTAAAGGATTGACAAATACAATGTTTTTGGAAGCCATTGTTTTGTTAAATTTCTTCAATTGATTAATATTTTGACTTAAAATATGTTTTCAGGCCTTTTGGGAGCACCTCTAAAAGATCATAACAATTTTCAGACTGATTTAGGGTAAAACAGGGGCTTATCTATGGTCTGCAAAGGTTTAAATTTCTTCAATTATTCAATCCTTGTGTTTTAAAATAGTCTCGGGCCTCAGAATCAGTGAAAATATGCATAGGGTCTGTAGAAAAATGGATTTGGGGAACAACAGAGGTTTCATTTTTTCTGCTAACTCTCTTATGTTAATTCAATTACTTATCACTCTTTTCCTATAAGCACAGGTCTTAGTACTTTGAGTAATACCCAGAGAAAGATGGAGATTTAATTTGCAGAAGGGTTATAGGGTTGCAGAAAGTTTTTCTGAGGTGGTGAAAGGCTTTCTAAGGCTCTGCTGGTCTTTTATAGTGCTTTGGATGACTTATGCGGTGTCTGTTGACAGAAAAATGGTTGAATTATGGTTGAATTGGACTTAAAATGAGGTTGGAAATGTGATCTTTGCTTGAAAATCGGTCGGCAATGCTCCTTCTGCATGAAGGTGTAAGAGAAAGTGGTAAAAGGGCTAACAAACGGAGGCATATATGCATTTTTTATCAAACAATTTTTACATTGAACACGCAGTTAATTTGAATTGACAGGGTGGTTTGTGCAACGGGCAGGAGAAAACCACTCAGTGGTTTTCGCATGAGTGAAAAGTGGTAATTGGTAAAGTTCGGATCGATGCGATCAAATGAAAATTGGCCACATAGCAGGGAGGTGAGCTCCGCAAACCACAGATATCGCAAGGTCTGGGATATGTTAACAATAATGTTATCGGATGTGTGATAGGTTGTAATGGTCGTTGGATCTGATCGGTTAAGATCTAACGGTTGGGAGGATGCGACGGAGTATTAGGTATTGGATGGCGTGGGGCCTGGGATATTTGATGTGATTGGCTATATATGCATATAATTTATATGTTCGAGTTAAGATATATGATAGGGTCAGGTTTAATACATGCGATATGGTAAAATAAAGAACCATTGGTGTTAGCGATAGTGTGATTTATGGATAGGCAGGGTAATAATAAAAACATTATATGTTTATTTTAACATAAGGGTCAGGACTTTATAGTTTAATGAATTAATAAAATATGGGTTTACGTGTATTTAAGGGATTTAATACATAAGGTTAAATGTTAAAATGTAATGTAGGAAATAAAATACACTAAGTTTAACCTTAAAACTGATATCGAGAAGGCATTGTTTCACTGTGGGACCCGACATATCACCTTTTTTTTTAAGAAATACTTAGGATAAAGGTATTTTTGGGTTTTTGATGTATTTTTAATAAAGGGAAATTAGTAAAGGAGTTTTACTTTTCCCAAGGAAAATGTGCTTTAACTTAGGAAAAGGGATTTTTGCAAGGGGGAGAAGAGTGAAATAAGGGGGAAAAGTAAAAATGAAGGGGATGGGGTATTTTTACAAGGGGAATGATTTTGAAAATATGTTAGTAAATGAAATAACCAATTTTCTGCTATCCATTCCTTGTGTAAACTTCTTTTACCTACCCATCAACTACCCTAATATTTTTTCTTCATTTACATGGGTGCATTTGAGCTTGCAAACCCTAGTTCATTTTTATTTTAATCAACAAACTCACTAATATTGTCCTTATTTCTTCCAAGGGATCAGATTAAACTATTGAGCTCCTTATTTATTCTCTACCTAACTACTGATCTGCCAAGATTAAACTGTTTGGCCAGATCTTTATTCTCTATCTATCGACATGAAATTTAAAACATGAAAATTCAAGATTAAGTAGTTTGACTTTCCTAGATTGTGGCATTTTTGACAAGCTGCACACAATCTTATTTTTTAGTAAAAATCAAAAAGTAGTGGAATTTGAATTTTCATCACTTTCATGTTTTATTTTTATTTCTTTTTTGTTGGGGTTCATTTTCTATATTCTTTTTTATCTTTTTCCTTTCAAGTCCTTTGATTTTTCTTTTAGGACTTTTACCCTCTTTACATTTTTTATTTTTAATATGGGAAAACAATTTTGCAAAAAGCAAGGTATGTAAATTTTACAAGACTAATCAAATTCAATTCAAAATTATGAATCCTATTATTATAGGAGCCTAACACATGGCATGAAAAATTCAAGGATGAACTATCAATTCTACGACTCAACATAGCCATGGATGGCGTCAACCTATATTCCCTCCAAAACATAGATTATTTTGTTTGGCATGTAGCAGTGATCAATAACAATATCCCCCATGGCTTTTTGTGAAGAATGAACATCTTATCTTGGCTCTCAGAGTCCCCAGTAGAATAAAAGTGAAGAATATGGATGTCTACTTACACCCATTAGTAAATAAATTGAAGGAATTATGGGAAGGGATACATGTGTATGGTGTATCAAGACCCATCGCAACAGAGAGGAGTTTTACAATGTATGGCATATGTTCTTACACCATACATGATTATCCATGCTTAGGAGTTTTCTCTGGTAAATTACATTTTTATTGATTTTTTTATATACTTAACAATATTGATTCGCCTATTAATTTAATTCGTTGCAATTTTTCATATCTTCATGGTCGCTAACGTGCCAGCCTGTGTATAATAATTTTGCAGGTCTTGTAACAAAAGGGTATCATTGATGTAAATGTTGTAGACCTTATTTGAAGGTTAGGTGGTCTGACCACCTACAAAATCCATTGTATAACTGCTAAAGGATATTCCTCCTAGAATAACACCCTTACAGAAGAGAAACATTCACTTTCATTGGTAAACTAGAGAGAACCCAAAGGCCTGCAATAATGACACTATTTGAATAGCTTAAAGCATATGAGAGAGAAAAGGAGATGGATTTTTCATAAATGTTTGATTGAAATGGGGAGCCTATGTTTGATGATCTATAACTCTTTGACACTATGTTGAGAAATTTCCCATTGTGATGAAAAGGAAATTTATCTTTTATGAGCTCCCATATTAGGAGCATCTTAATATTTCACACTTACTAGATCCCATGCATATATTTAAAAATGTTTCATATTATTTATGGAGGCACATATCATCGAAAGAAAGTGTCACATTGGTTATTATGAGATATCTTATATCTTTAAAAACTAAAAAGAAACTTTGACCAAGACAAGAAACTAGAGGAGAGGTTGGTCCCTCTTGGTCTTTCAAAGAAGGTGATGTCCCATGGATCTTAAAGAAAGATGATATTTCTTTTTAAAATGATGTTATAATGAGTGTGAAGGTTCCTTACTTATATGCGTCTTCACTACAGCATTGCTTCACTGTGGAAGGCCATTTTTCAGGTTTGAAATCGCATGACCATTTAAACCTTCTAAAAGTAAGTATGTCAAAAACATGATTTTTATTTTTTTAATTTTTATGTAATGGGATATTTTATAATTATTTTTTGTATAATATACAATTTATTGTACAGTTTCATTATCCGTTTCCCATGTGTCTGTGTGTGAACCATGACTTCCCCTAAGACCTACAAAGTTCCATATCTAAATTATTTGCATTTGTATGTTTATCACATCAAAGGAGATTCATATGGCTAGCATTCCACGGTGGTGTCAAGAAATAGCTAATATTGTTTGTATGTTTGAGAAGGAACTACCAAATAGTTTCATGGACTTGTAGGTTCATCTTCTAATTCACCTAGTGGATGACGTTGAATTGGTTGGGGTGGTTTCTTGTCGTTGGATTTTCTTCTTAGATAGGTAAATGAATAAATTGAAAGGTTTTGTTTGAAAAAGGGAAAAACCTGAGGGGTCTATGGCAGAGGGTTATATATTGTATGAGTCTTTCTATTATGCCAGTGAGTACATCAAGTAGCTTGACAGCACACTAGGTGTGGTGATTTGGGACGATGAAATGGATGAAGACAAAAGAGAAAGGGAGCTTCTCAAAATGAATGTAAATAGGTGCATGATAAAGAGTAAGTGCAAGCTTATCATTTGTCAAATTACTACATAGTAATTATTCACATTTAACTTCATGTTAATGCATATTTTGATCTCATATGTACTATGTGTGTGTGTGTGTGTGTATTGTTTTGATTTCATCAGTGAATTCAGAAATTGAAGCCATCAACAAATTCATTCTTTACAATATGGAAGCGACACTGCCGTGGGTCACATTGTACAAACATAAGAGGAGGAAATTGGATAGTGAAAAGAAAGAATTCAAATGGTTGAATGGTAGAAGTTTTCCTTATCCCGATCATTTAAAAGAAAATATTTCAATTAAATTCCCTAACAGTTGGGTTGTTGAACAAAGTCAGAGAGAAATACAGTGCATCTGGTTGTTACCCGCATGTTGAAGAGGAGGCCCTAAACATAGGGTTTGGGTGTAGCAACTGGGTAATTATAATCTCTTTTTGTATATTTTTAACTTCACACTGCACCTTTGAATTGTAAAATCTATAAATTTATTTTATTTTTATTATTTTTGGGTTATTAGACACGTGACACTGTGAATTTTTCACTTTTTTATAGGTGCATTTGTTCCCATATATGTGGGAATATGGACATAATTTTCGCACGAAATATGTTGATGATAGATGCATGACACAATATTTTGGAGTGGAAATCGAGTTAGACCAATCTAGTCTTGCTAGCCACTACGATCAAAACCTAATGCAAGGGACGTTAGGTTACATTGGAAAGATACATTATAACATTCAAGTGGACTTCGCTTCATTCCAACGTGTTATTTTTAGGTGCAAGTGGTGGGACACCTTTGATTGGAATAATGTAAAGGAAGATCGCGATAATGGAATGATATCTATCAACTCTAGAAAGATGTGGCATGATGCTAGGGAGCCTTATGTTTTCCCAAAACATTGCAAGTAGGTATTTTTTTACCCAGATGTGTTGGATAGTGATTGGTGGTTCATATTAAGACACAACCCTAGATCAAAACATATTTTTGATAAAAATGATGTTATCGTGCCAAGAAAGGAAGATAATTAGGTTGATGAAAATGGAATGTGATATGTACTTGTGTCATTTCATCATTTATACTATTGTTGTATGTTTTTGTTTTCTTTATTTCACTAATTATATTGTTTTTTTATTCGTCTTGTTGGAATTTTATAATATAATTGGTAAGATTCACAAACGTTTGTACACATTTTTTTGCAGTGGAAAAAATTTTACACTTAAAACTTAGTATTTCCTATTGTATACAATATCTATAATAATAAGGATTCAAGGTCAGAACCCTTTTCAAATACGGAAATGAGAGCAAAATAGTGAATTTATAAATAGCATTGAAGATTTAGTCTCAATTTAGATATGTATTGGTTTATCAATCTGTTCATATGTTTTTTATTCTCTTTTAGTTCAAAATCAATATAAATCATCATGTAGTGATAACTCTATGAGGACTTTAAAAATGAAAAATTTGTGCATTAATATGCAAGATTATATTCTTGACATGAGAGGTAAAGTCATGTTTACTATATTTAAATTATAGTTCTTGCAACATTATGTAAACTAAAAGAAGGTTTCATGCATGTATAAAATGTTGATCACATATTTTTATGGACCATAAGAGAAACAAATGGGCATACATCGATGCATGAGAGGTTTTATTTTTTTCTTCATGGATAATGGAACATTTTTTACTTTTCTAATTTTCAATGGTTATTATAAATAAAATTTGAATTAATAAATATTTTATGGCTAAGAATTAAATGATAAATAATGTGATGTTGATTAAGAGACATTTGTTTGACTTTAAAATATACTTGGTGATGCTTTAAAATAGACTTGGTGATGCATTTTTCTTTCCTATTTATATTATGTAAAATAAATATCTATTTTAACTTACTTATAAGTAAATTATTTAAAGTAGACATGTATTTATAAGTTCGGTAATAATAAGTGATAAGGCTACATAATAAGGTGTTGTGTGTAATATATTATTAAAATATATCCTTCCCATAATGATTATTTAAGGTCATGAGCCCAAGACATAAACATCATGTCATTGAAAGTCACGAGCCTAAGCCATATACATCATGTCATTGATTTGAAGGACATCAACTGTACGATACAAGAGTGGCGTGAAAGGCACGCCTACAATTTTTCATGGTGTTTGGTGTGTCACTGATAAGACCCATGAAACCCTAATATGATATATTTTCTTCATACCACTGCCTTATCATTTCACTCTTATTTTACTATTTGAACCGGTAGCATTTAACAAAGTATAAACTTTTCATAGTTCCTTTTCTAAAATCCATGGTGTTTTGTAGTAGGGACCTCTGAGATCTAGGTAAGACACCTGGAGTGTGTACTGTAGGAAAAAAATTAGGTGTTCTCCCTCTCTCTAGCCTCTCATCGTCAGGCCATATTGTATGGCTCCGCCATTTTCCTCTGCTCCTGTTGTTTCTCCCTTTGCTAACGTCTCTGCTACATGATTGAAATAAAAAATAAATCATCCTTGCATATCAAATAATTTTTTTTATTTAAATGAAAAATGTATTTATTAATATGGAAACATAAATTTCAATTTAAAAAAAAAAATTCATCGGTGTTCCCAAAAGACAGTCATGCACCGGCTCCAGTGCGCTATCAAACACAATTGCACCGGAAACGGTGTGCACATACATATGGCGCACTATTCTTGGTTCAAAAATTTAAATTTTCATCATGATGCGTCATACTTATGCACTAGTGCACACGTCTAAACTTTTTGCACCAGTACAAAATGTTCAGGTTATCGAACATGCCAAGCTATAGCTATATTTTTAAATATTATTTTTGTGATGTGTTTGGTAAATATTATTGCACCGGGCGTAACCTAAAAATTGTATGCACCAACGTACATTTTATAGACTTCTTAGTGCAGTTTCATTTACGAAACACACTGCAACAATAGGTGTGTTATGTTCACGCACTCAAATGTGGTGCAGCCTGTAAATTTACAGGGTACACCGCTATTGGTGTGAGCAAAACATATAAAGCGCACTGCATTTGTGATGGTGATTACGAGGCATTTTTTTGACTCTCAAATACACTCGGTGATGCATTTTTGTTTCCTATTTAGATTATAAAAATAAATATATTTTTATGTATTTATAATTAAATTATTTAAAGTAGACATGTCTTTATCATTGTGAACATGATGTAATATTAGTTAGGAGAAATGTGAATATATGAATTTTAGTGACTATCTCATGATAATTATTTGGAAAAAATAATGTTTTTTGAGTTGCTCATTAAGAAATAATCAAATATATTATTTTTCAAAAGTTTAAATCTAATATAGTATCATTTTTGTATTATTTAACTCATATTTATTATTAAAAAGAGTTAAATTTAAATCTGTACAATAGCAAATAAAGAACCAAAATAGGACCAAAATGTTATAACTTTATTACTAGAAAAAAAATCATTTGCCTCTTTAAGGGAGAAAATCTAATAGAGCAAATCCCCAACTACAAGTAACTTCACAAACCTTATTTTAAATTTCTTGATCCTCATATTTAGAGAGAGAAATTTCTAATTTAAATTGGTAAGAGTTGTTATAAATATTAAATTTAAATTACTTGAAAATATCATAACTTTAGTAATGAATTAAATTTTATAAAAATAGAAATTTTTAAGTTATATTAAATCTAAATTAATTGCACTAACAAGTACTCTACAATTTAGTATGGGAGAGATGTTGTCCCGTAAAGTTACATTTTAAAAATAGTAAAATAATAATTTAAATTAACAAATTAAAAATAATAATAACAAAATAAATTTATATTGGCCATAATTACAATACTTCAACTTATACCTTAACCTTATATAACTTTATATAGATATATAAACAACCGAAAATGAAAAAAAAAATAGCTTTTATTATGAAGAAGAAATGTAAAAAGTAAAAGATATATATAATTTACTTTTTACTACAAGGAAGAAATGTAATTTTTTCACATGACAAGAAATAGTATTATTGATATTACATTATGTGTAATTCAGTTTACGTTCCATTTACATGTGATATTTAAAACAAAAATATATTTATAACAAAAAAAAAATTATTGTCAACCATAAGTAAACTATTTCAATGTCTATATTAAATAACATAGTTTTAAATATACTTTATATAGAGACAAGTAAAGTAATTTAAATTGATTTTTTCTTCAATTTTCACTTTAGTGAGAAATATTGAGAGAATTCTTATTCCATTAATATTTAATTTTCAATTCAATGTATGAGGGATATTTGTAAATTTTTCAATGTTTAATATGGATTTGATATGTAATCTTTTAGAAAATATTAATAATAAAAATAATTAAATGTATACATATAGGAAAAAAATATGAGGGTGCATATTTTAACATTTTAATATGGAGAAAATTAATAATAAATAAAAAATTTCAATGTCAACAACATATCTATTATACCAACCTAGATCCATCTTAACTCCGGATCTACCAAGTGCCTAGAGGGATCAAATCTATTTTCACTCTAAAAGGTGTTTGCATCTCAATATATTTGATCCCTCTCGTCACTTGATAGATCTAGAGTTAAGATGGATCTAGGTTGGTTATAAAAAATCCTGACTTGATCTATTTTAAATTTAACAATAGATTAAATTTTATAAACCAATATTGAAATAGTTAAATTGTATTTTTGAATAATTTATTATTAATAATATTTTATATTAAAAATTTGAATGAGTTACACATTTTTGTCTTATTAAGAACTAACTAAATTATTTTACCTTTAATTATTTGTTCCTTGTGAGTATTGAAATATTTTACTAATTAAGTTAGATTTAATATCAATGAACTATCTAAGCAATAGAAAAACATTTATCGTAATTTTACAATCATAGTTTCAACCATACTAAACTTTGTAATTTATAAAAATATCTTTGCCTTTTTTGAAGTATGTCGTTTTGCATGCAATTTCATATATAAAAGTTTGATATAAGTTCACCAATACATAATCTATAATAAATATTATTTCATAAAAATCAACATCATGATGATAACCATCTAACAAACATAAACATCATCCAGAATACACATTTGAATTCACTACCATCATATAATTATATACACCTATAGCACATATAAATGTCATTAGCTAGCACACAAATTTAATAATCAGATATGGAATCATCATTGTGATCACATCTAACAAAACACACACATTGTAATCTAACATCATCACCACACACATCCTCAAATTAATATAAATCTCATGTCAAATAATTGTTATCACATACACATATATCTGTGAGCACATTAAACATATATAACATGACCTAACAATATACACATCAACGCCAAGATATAAATTAAGTACATAAACATGAACAAAAAAAATGCACCATATATATATATAGACACACACACACAAACAAGTCAAATGAATACATCAAGTTAAATAACTGTAATCAAATATCTGATATAACAGGCGTAGTAGTGGGAGCCTGGTCTGAAGTAGAAGACGATGGATGGTTAAATACTGCCTCAACATTTGTCGAACTCATCTAAAATGGAGGAGGAGTTGGATGGTATGCAGTATAATATGATGGGTGGCCAACTAATTCCTCAACACAATTTGTCGGACTCTAAGGTGGAGGAGGAGGTGGTTGGTCTGCTTTGTCAGGAGAAACATAAGGCAAATCCTCTAGCTTTGGAATCTCATCATCAAGTGACTGGCGAGGAGGTGTAATACCAAAAGGATCACTGACACCCTAACATCCATGATCTAATGGGGTGGTACAACCAAAATAATCATGATCAGCGCCCTCATCATTATCATCACTGCCCTCATATGATGTATCTATCATTGCATGCCTCACATCTCTCATAATTGTTAGTACCCTACAAGCTTGGATAATACGACGAATAAGAGACATCATCTCAGCAGACAATGCACGTACAGATCCATGAACCTAGTATCTATGTTGATATCTCGAGCCCTCGCAGGGCACTCCCCCCTCATCAAACAAAACTCTGGCCAATCTATCGCAATAGTCCATGGACTTCGACACCCCCCTAAGTATGTGCCTCACCCTCTTTGGCCTTGCCCATCTCCTCATATCCTCCATCCGATGGGGGAGGAGGAATGTCCCCGTAGAATGTGTTGATTTCTTCAAAATATATAGTACACAACAATAATTAGACAATTTCATTAAAAAATTTAATAGAAAAAGTTAAAGAATGTGCTAAAATAAATTTTATTCTAATTAATTAAAACAATAAAATGAAACTATATTAATTTGAAGAAAACACTAATATTACCTCTATCATTTTGAATCTCAGTATCTCAAATCAATCCTCGTGTACAGATTCACCAACATGATGAATGCATGGTAATCCTCACTGGCTAGTAGCGTCAATGCCTTGGCGAAAATCCTCGTTAGTTACTCCGGCAAGCCACTCTTGGGCATCATATGCCCCCACATGTGCATCTGCACCTTATTGATCGACCTAGGAGAGTGACAGTCAAATGTAGGTCTTGTCTCTGGAAACCTCTCAAAAAAAAAAAAAAAACTCTGAAGTGAAAGGGAAGGTTTCCCTCCCATGTATCAATTCATGACATATATCTAAATCCATACAAAATTTCCTCAAAAAAATGGCAAACCATATGATACAACGTTACGCCTGAATCAAATGATCGACATAATACAAAAGAGGGAAACTAATGTGCTTCCCGTCACTACTAGAGTGTGCAATGGTGGTGACTAATAACAAGAGGCACCTAACCTCTTCTGCAGCAAAAGAAGAAATATTATTTGTCTACCACACACCTGAAAATTTGTTGGATGTACTGCATGAGGCCCTACATATCTTTGAGTGTAGGAAATTTGAGTCTCAACTACAACCACATGGGGGACATCAGGTAACTTGGGAAAATCCTCCCCTCACGAATAGGCTAGAGATAAATTATATGTCTTCCTCAATGGGCCTATAACACGCCCCATGACCGACATGGAAATCTATATCCTGAGCACTCCATTGGTGGATCATATGTGCCAATAATATAGCGTGTGCCTTTAGGGATGTAGCCTCCTCATAGTAATTGAGGAGGCATACATTCCTTAAGAGCACTCAAGTCGTTGCAGTAATAGTGAAAGGGTATAAATCTCTCTCCCTCTCTCTAGCCTCCCATGGTCGAACCATATTGTATGGGTATGCCTACTTCTCCTGCTCCTATTTTTGCTCCCTCTACTAACGTCTTTGATACATGATTTACATATAAAATACTTCAATCTCATACATAATTTTTTTAAAAAATTATTAAATTAAACATGTATTTAAAAATATGGAAACATAACTTTCAATTAAAAACAAACAAACAAAAAAATCATCAATGCGCTCAAATCATAGTGATGCACCAGCTCTAGTTCTCTACCAAACATAATCGCACTGACCTCGGTATGCACATAAGTATGGTGCACCATTGTTGGTTCACAAATTTAAATTTTCATAGCGGTGTGTCACACTTGTGCATCGGTGCGCATGTATACCATTTTCGCATCTATACAAAACATTCAGGTTATCAAACGCTCTAAACTATAGCTATATTTTTAAATATTATTTTTGCAGTGCGTTTGGTAAATATAAATGCACCGGGAGTAATGCATTCCTGTACAATTTTTTGTTTTCCCGGTGTTTTTTCATTTATGAACCGCACCGCAAAAATTGTGGAGTGTTATGTTCATGCACCGAAATTCCATGCACCCTATAAATTTACATGGTGCACCGCTATCTATGTGAGAAAAACATATTGAGTGCACAGCGCAGGAGAAAATAATTCAAAAAATGGAAATTTTAAGATAATTTGCAATCATAATTCACTAAAAAAATAAATTAGAGAGAAACATATACATAACCTGTAAATTTCGTCATCGGGGAGGCATTGTTGACACGTAATGGAGAAAAAAAATAGCACGGTTTGAAAAAATTAGAAATTCAGGCAGTGAGAATGGTAGGGAAGGATTGTGAAAAAGAGAAGCACCGATATCAGGGCGCTTGCATGAGGAAAGAGTGGAATCGATGCTTTAGATCTCTCCAATGCTGTAGATGGTAAAAATTAAATTTATGTCTAGGAGGTTTTTTTTATTTAACCCTCCTCTGGTGTGGAATAGGTCCAAGAGCACCACTTTTTTTTAAATTAAATATATCGTGGTGCCTTTCTTAATACACCCTAGGGTGTTATAATATAAGTATTACACCGGTGTTTTGTTTGACTATATCACCACTCTATTTTTAAAAATTAAAAACCACCTAGTGGTTCTCTTTAGAAGGCTCAATGAGGTGTTTTAATACATTTACTGCACCGGTGCATCATTGGAAAATAACACCACATTTTTATAAATTTAAAAGCTAAATTTTTGCTCATTAGTGGTATGCATCAGGATGTTTTACTACATGAAGGGCATTGGTGCTATCGATTATTCAAGCACTAGTATGTTGTGTTATTTAGCGCACCATGTTTTTTAATTTTATAAGAATAAATTTTCCACGGTGCACCATGTTCTACGCAGAACTGGTGTTTGTATGGATATTAAAGCACTGGTGCATTTGTATATTGTAGACTCACCTTCCAAAAAACATCTGCTAAAACATCCACCAACCCACCTCCGCCAATGACCTTCACTACAAATAATTTTTTGGGCTATTTTTATAGGGTCTTCCGCAAAAACCTTCGCTATAAGGTATTTTCCTTGTAGTGATGAGGCTAAATATAAGGTGGTCAATCATAAAAGAAACGAACACACAATGAAATACTACATATAATAATGGTATTACTGCAACAGGAAACACAATGTTGATAAACTAGTTATGCAAGACCTATTATATAAAGAAATCAAATTGACTCGTGATAGTAGTAAAATGGATAAATGAACAAAAACTCCTTAGTGAAACTCTATGTGAGCCATATTCAAGGTATTCACAAGGAACCTAGAAGCAACTAATAACAAGAAATTAGAAGATGAAACCTTTCCAATATCATATCATCTCAAAAATAGAGTTACAAATTAGAATATTCAAGTTTTTAAGTACTCGTACAATAGCCTACAATTAACTAACAAAATGAACTAACTAAATAAAGGATCGCCCTTAGGCTCTTCTTATACTAGTAGCTAATATCATCTCAACCCTTCAATCACTCGATTGAAGGGCTATTGATCTATAAATTATCGCGGATATTCCAATGGACAGTTTCTCACAACAAATCCGATAAAACTATTTCTTTCTTTGTGTGTGTGTGTGTGCGTGTATAGATATATATAACCTGGATATTTAAATAGTTTATTTAAGTCTTATATTAAAATAATTAGAAGTAAAATATAATTTTTTTAATTACTTTATCTCTCTAAAGGATTACATAGAAATATTTTATTTATGGCTTCGATAGTGAAAGTGAAATAATTTTACCATGTCTCCTTCATACTAGGTTGTAATAATAATTACCACATATCCTTCTTTCTAGGTTGTAATATTGACAACGAACCTAGCATAATGTTTTTAATTAAAACTAACCAAATTTATATTTATTTATTTCCATATTTATTTTATCTGATTTTTTTTTTTTTTTACAAGATATTTAATTTTATTTTGAAAGGGACACGTGTCAAATTCATGTTGAGCACAAATGGAATCACACATTTCCCTCATACTGGATTGTAGAATTTTCCCCTCGACACAATCACTTATGTTGAATGTGTTTTATGATGTTAGCACCTTTATTGATGGAATTTTTTCAAAGTTTGAGTTAAAGTGAGGGGGAGGGGGAAGGATCGGTTTCCATTTTTATTGTCCCTCTATTTTATGATGTTGATGTGGTTGGCTAGATATGTTGTGGTTGTGCACTTTTCCTTGGTGTGCTTTCCCTAGGTGATATGACTTAACATTTTTTTGACATCACCTAGGTGGAATGTGTTTAATGATTTTAGTACCTTTATTAATGAAATTTTTCAAATTTTGATATGAAGTGAGGTGGGGGAGATTTTGTGGTTAAGCCTTCTCCCAAGGTTTAATGAGTTTTATCATGTTATAGTCCTTTTATGGTGTGAATTGGGCTCAAACATAGGGTATATCTTTTATTGTGTCATCATGTTGTTATCATGGTGGTATTTATTATGTAATACATCTTATTTCCACAACGGGAAACTTGTTGGAGTTCTCCCATGCTCATTACCACACATGTTAATGTTAATTTAATATGTTGTAAAGTCTTAGCAGGTTGGATTATGGCTTTATTAGAGGATTAAATCGTTTACACATGTTTCAATTGATTTCATTATTTAGTTGTTAAATTAACACATTTTATATTTTGGATATTAATGGCTTAATCACCCTATTTCACTTAGTAGTTGTTCACACTTTTAGGGGTTATTTGGATGCTTTTTGAGACTTTGTTATGTAGTGCTTCTCGCTTGTGCATATTTTCCAAGGTATTCATGATTATTTTATTGTTGGAAAGGTTGGCACATCTTCTCTTATGAACATGATTTGATGGAATTTGTTGATGATATTAGGAAACAACACAGTTTTTGCATGATATTAATGAGTTTTGACCACTTTATCTCTTCTTCCTAGGATGCACTTGACATGGAGATATCATATTACTTGTTGGGAGGTTGAGAGAGTCACGCGATTTATTTTTTAATGTGTGTGCCTTATAATTGTTCTCATGTATTGATTCTTTATTTGCAAGTTATTTTAGTTATACTTGTCATGTTTTATTCTCCATTAAAGAGCACCCTCACCTCTCATTTTGCACATGTATGATTTTCTTGAGGTGTTTGTAGAGAGATAATAGGCCCTAATAGCAGAAATAATATTACGTTCCTCAACTCAATACATTAAATGTCAATCAAGGGTTCATACAAACTTGAGAGCTGCTATGGACTATGAATTTAGACTCCACACATGCATATATGTACATGAAGATACTATTACATCCAATAGCCACTTTAGATTCTTTAATAAGGGAGAGTAAAAGCTAACAACTACTCAATAAATTACTATGAAAAAACCTAAGATTCAAGTGCAAGGAAATAGGTAATATTTTAGGGGCTAAATTTTTCTGATGGCCTTTTTTTATGCTTTTACTAAATTTTTGTTAATTTTCATTTGTTTTAAATGATTTTCCAAAATTATAAAAGTTGAAATTATTTACCTAAAAAATAGCCAATTTTTTCTATAAAATATAAAAAATGTTTAGAAATTTAAATACTATTGAAAAATTATCATGTAACATTGTATAGTTGGAATTTCAATTCTGTAATATTTGTAAGGTTTCTACACTTTAAGATAAGTATGGATCCTTAAAAATATTAAGGAAAATTATAAATTAAGTAAAGGAATGGACTACAAAGTATAATTTAGATGACAAACAATTCAATAACCAATCCTTGCATATTCCACTAGTGGAAAACTAAAGTACAAGTCTACAAGAAGTAGAATGTAATGTCACAAACTTGGGTGGATTGATATGATTTTGTTGGCGAGTGATCAGGTCTCATGGGCAAGACCCAGGTTCAGGGATTGTGGCCAACAAAGGAATCCGTTGTAGTCTAGGATCATGCCGGCATTATCACCCTACTTTGGAGAGTAGAGAGTCTCACCCGAGGCGTGTCGCGACCACATGCAGAAGGGGAATAGACCAGGGGCAAGGAACAGATCCGCAACTCATTCTCATCAGTGATTAGATTGCATAGATAGAATCACACACGCAACATCATTCAGAGAACATACAGATATTAAGCAAATGAAAATTTTAAAGCATCTCAACCAGCACACATGCATGTGAATCACACAAATAGACAGAAACCTGCAATTCTATTAAGTTCTTGGCCAACTTCCAGTTACATAGCTTTGCAATGGGCTTACAGATCTAATACATATGCCTTGCGGAACAGAGATTCTACATCAATAGACCCTAGGAACTACAGAGACCTCATCCCTGCTCTGGATTCCTGCTGTAGCATGTGTTTTCTCTCCTTTAGTCGCGCTCTTCTCTCTTCTGTTGTGGAATCGTCTCTTATTTTATCCGGGTGTCTACTATTTATTTACCCGATGTCATGACTATCAGTTCTTCTTATGTCCTTCTGCAGCTGCTTCTATCTTTTCTCTGATTATCTATGTGTTCCGCTTGCGTTCTTTCTGCTGTATCTTCTCCTTATCTGCACTTATGCATCTAGTTTCCTCCGCTATGTGCCTATTCCGTTGCAACCTTGGTAGCTCTGCCATTTGATGTGGTTGCGACTTGGTTGCGGCTGCCATGTGTCCTCGTTTCGCAACCCCAAAATCTGGCCATTGTTCCAAATTCAAAACATTCAAAACAAGGTTTTTCAAAACAAGGGCCCCAAAAGGCCCCAACCACAGGTCCTTGACTCGTCCCCGAGTCAATCACAAATTACGGTTTCTACCTCCATTGCCCTGCTTGACCCCGTGCCCTGTTCGCCCTGTGTGCTTTCATCCTGTGCTCGTTCCTACTGTGCACCTTCAGCTTGTTCCTGTCCTTGTTGTGCGTCTTCAGGCAGTTGTTCAAACAAGGGACCCAACTCTGGAACCCTTTGGAACGTTGTAGCTCGGAGCTCAGTAAAAACTGACATGGCTTTCTTCCACCCCTGGATAAGAGATTCTGTTTCCTCAGCGAGCTTGGTGACAGCAGCTTCCTCAATGGGCGTTGGGACAGCTCCAAACATTGTGCTGATCTGGGTCTCGGCTGCTGCTATGAGCTGTTGTATGGCCCGGGCGCTAGATTGAAGGGGTGGCCGAAGCTCACGAATGACGCGTTTGGCCTCCACCGAACAAGCCTTTGTGTGTTGGAGCTGTGCCTCATGTTCATCAGCCTGGGCGTATAATTGATCCAGCCGAGCGGGGTCAGTAGCCTCTTGAATTTCCCTTGAAACCTGCTAGAGTTGGGCTGAAATCGGCTGGGTCTTGACAGTGAGGGCCAAGGATCATTCCTGAAGGCCCTTCAGGAGGTCACGGGCCTCTCGTGCCATGGATTGAAGTGCTTCCTACATCTGAGCTGCCTGGCTCTGCTTGGCGGCCACCTGGGCTGAATAGTTGACCTCGGGCTCGGACAGCTCTGCACGGGCTGCTAACGCTGCCCAAAGCTCATGATTATCCCAGTGTAATTCCTGAACAGCAATGCGGAGGTGGATAGCTTGCTCAGAGAGGCTAGCCGCAGCGATTTCGGGAGGCAGCAGGGGGTAATGAGGCTCCAGGGAGGCCAGAACTCGGAGAACATCCGGGTGACATTGGTGATCATTGCTTCCATCTGCTCCCACGTTGTTTGGAGTTGTTTGCGCTATTCAGTAAGCGCGGTGATTTGGTGTTGCTGCTTGGCATACTGCCTCTAGAGTCCCGAATGTAATCTTTCAGCCTGCTGGCCCGCCCTTTGAATCGGCAAATACAGCTGAGCTGGATTGTCAGGCTGGAAGGTGGTGGTCCCAGAAGCGCTCTGCGCCAGCATTTGCTCCTACAACGGTTGCCCACCGGAAACTATTCCATTGACATGCCCAGGAGGTGAGAAGGGCGTGGCCTCTGGAGGTGCATTGTCAACCATATTCAGATCTGGCGGTTCTTGTTGATCAAGGTGAGCCGGTCGTGAAGGAACTGTGGCCTCAGGTGGAACCTCGGCAGAATCAGACCCAGTGTGCAGCTGTTGTGTGAATATATCAGTGAAAGGAGGGTGGGGCTCGACCACTGGGTCGATCGGTGGTATGACTGTGGCAGCGCCAGAGTCAACCTCAGCCCCGCGGTCCCCACCCATGAGTTCTTGGATAATGGGGTCAGATACCGTAGCCGAGGAATTAGACAGAGCGGATGAAGTGGCAGGCGGAGGAACGGTGGATGGAGCAGTGGAGAGTGTGGTGGGGGTGTGTGGAAAGCACATATTGATGAATTCAGATGGGTCGATGAGGGGTTCTTCAGTAATCAGCACCCCGGTGCTTGGGGGCGGTGGTGGATCATCAGCAGTGAGGTCCACCACCAGATTTTCCTCGGTGGTGTGGGCCCTCTTAGCTTGGGGGGCCTCAGTTGAATCTCTAGGCCCGCTCGTCTCGCCCATCGGGGTCGTGAGTGGATCAGCAGAGGTAAAAAGGATATTAGGGATGGGGGAGGTGAGCAGAGCGGTACAGGGGTGCGAAGTGGAGCGAGTGAGCTGAAATTCAGAAAATAAAGGAAATGGGGTAGCACCGCTAGAAATAACCAGGGCCTCCACGTTGAGATTGCATACCTAGTTTTTGAAGTGGCGGACGATGGGGATGAGTGGTGTGGGGAGTTTCTGTGATGGTGCTGCCTCCACCGCCTCAGCCGGCAGTTGCACCGGTGCCATCCTGTCAAAATTGTATCTCGGGAGCCCATCCCGCATGTGCTTCATGACCCCCGGCCATGAGCATACTTCACGATGGAAGGTAGCATCGTCCAACTGAAACTTTAGTGGCGTCATTCGGAAGGTATCTGCCGGAACGCAAGTGGGTCGGAGGTAAGTGTGCTTGTGACTTACCCCGAACCATACTTGCTCACTATAGTCATCCAACAGGTTCCTAGGCACTCGTTGCTAACATGTCACCACATCCTTCATTAGTCAGTACCACGACCAAAACGCATCTGCATTCACCAGTTTGGTACTAGGGTCATTTGAGACCTACCATGGAGTGAATTTCATCGTGAGGGGCTAGCCCTCGGGGATCTCTACTGGGAACCGGATGTGTGGAGTGTGCCATTTCCACATGGCAAAAGCAATAATCAAATAGCCATAAATAAAAGTAGTTGCGTGCTTATAATTCTCCTCGCACACATCGAACAACTCCTTTAACAAGAACGAACACCAATTCAGTCTGGTGCCTTGGACACAATGTTCAGCAATAGAAATAGTATCAAGAGTGCATTTTCCCTTGGTGTAATGCCTCATTGTCTTGTTGGCAATGAGGTAACAGGCGAAGCGAATCTCGAGCTTGTTAATGAGGTCGATCTTGGCTCCTTTCCCCCCCCTGCGAGTGCCATATTTGGTATAGAAATCCACATCGCCCGACTTCCATGCGGGCTTGGAGGAGGTCTGACAGGCCGTTGAGATGTCGGCACCCGTTTGCGAAAGCCCTGTGAGGCGATGAATATCTTCGGCATGAATGGGAATTTCCTGGGTTAGCCACAGGGACCCATTCTGAATTCAGTTGAGGAGGAAGCACGTACACTGCAGAACTGGTCCGGTGGTGCCAAAGACAGGAAGATTTCTCAAGTTCATCAGGGACAAGATCTGAAGGCCCCTGAACTTAGGCAATAGGCAGCTGGCAGGGTTGCCGGCTGCAGTGCAGTAGTGCTCCATGTATGCCTGCCGCTGGAGGGACGGAAATTTAGTAGTATTTGAGAGGTTGGCATCAATCAAGGCTGCGTTATCATACTTTCCCACCAGGGACTCGGCCTTGTGAATCCGAGTGTCGAGCTCTGGTTCAACGACGGCTAGAACGGCCTTTGGCATTTTGGCCCGGCGCTGATAGACCTGTAAAATTTTCCTTGGGCGCCTTTCTTGGTGCAATGCGTTCTGAGAATGCAATGGCTCTGGTGCAACTGCACTTGCTAATTCGAACGGGTCTGGCATTCTCGTGCTTTTGGTGTTCATGCAAGTTATGTCAGCACCTGGCATGAGTGGAGTTGATGAGACCCTCTAACGAATTAAATCCCGCTGACATTCTTTCTGCGATAATTGTGTGATCAATCGCATGCCAATGAGTGCTGTGACAATTGCTGACGGTGGCATGGGGAAATGGGTGGACGCAACAGCTGAGGTTACTGAGGGTGATGGCCAAATGATGACGGTGTGGTCGCTGCTAAGTATGGTAATTAATGTTGCAGATCTGGGCGATCCGACGGACTGACACAAGTACATGGGTGGACTAAGCTGGACTGATGTGGAGACTGGTACAGATCCTACAGGGATGACACGCTGGACCGGCGCCACCCTGACCACAGTCGGTTGCGGTGCAGACCTCGCAACGGAGTGGTTATTGACACACTACCTATGAACAGAGAATACCTCGTACGCTCTTCCCGGTTGCGGGAGAGTTATTCAACTACGCTACACTACGGAAGCTCTCGGGTGTGAGAGTTATTGATGAGAAATGAAAGATACTTACTCCTGGTAGGGTTTCAGACGTGTGCCATTCACCCACCTAGGCAGAACCGTACCGTCCAGCTGTGCCAACCGAACGGCTCCGGAGTCGCGAATCTCGATAACGAAGTAGGGTCCCAACCAGTGCATCTGTAGCTTTCCTGGGAACTTCTAGAACCTACTATCGTATAAAATAACTTTGCCGCCAACTTGGAAGGTTTTGTTCTTAATGTGGTGGTCGTGCCACGCTTTCTGTCGGTCCTTCTGAATCTTCTAGTGGAATTCGGCCAGGAAGCGGGCCTCATCCAGTTCCTGTAATTCATGGAGGCGCTCCTGGAGGGAGGCCTCTTCCGAAAACTTCAGAGACGTGGCGATCAACAGGCTTGGTACTATAAACTCGGCGGGGATCATAGCCTCCCAGCTGTACACGAGTTGGAACGACGTTTGATTGGTCAAGCGCTTCATCGTAGTCCGATAGGCCCACAAGGCCGCTGATAGGTGCTCGTCCCAATCATCACGCTTGGCATTGCAAATCTTAGTCAAGCCTTTCTCAAGAATCTTATTGAAGGCTTCCACCGTACCATTAGCCTGTGGATGATACGGGCTACTCTTGTGATGCTGAACCATGAAGGTGTCCAGCAGTGTCTTGACTGTGTCATTAATGAAGTGCATACCCTGATCACTGGTTAAACTTCGCAGGCATCCAAACCGGCAAATGATGTGCTCAAAAATGAATCGGGTGGTGGTATCCGCTGTGCAGTCGCATACCGCGACTACCTCAGCCCACCTGGAGAGGTAATCCATGGTGTTAATGATGTACCGAGCCTTGGAGTGTCTGGCGACCAGAGCTATGGGCCCCACAAAATCGATATCCCACTTCTCGAACGGCCGCAACACATGCACTGGGTGTAATGGAAGCTCGTCTCGGTGAGAGGGCCTACCCGTCCACTGGCAGACATCGCACCACTTTACGTAGGCCTTACAATCGGTGTGTACTGTCGGCCACCACAGGCTAGCTTGGAGCACCTTTCTTGCAGTGGGTTTCGTAACCATATGCCCTCCTGCAACACTGCTGTGACATTCCCACATTACTGCTTCCCGTTCGTGGTCAAGGACACATCTACGCATAACCTCATCGAGGCCCAGTTTGTATAGTTTCCCTGCGATCAATTGGTAGTCGGCGGCACGGATGACCAAATGCCGTTTTTGCAGCAGGGTGTAATCCTGAGGGCATTGCCCCGTGGTTAGATAGGTGGCAATGTCGGCCAAGTAATCTGGTACAGCTTTGACTCGGAAGAGGTCAGCGTCTAGCAGCTGATCATCAAGGGAGCTGTCATTCTCCCCCGTCTCCAACCTGGATAGGTGATCAGGCCTGACATTCAACCTCTCGGGCTTGACGATTACCTTGAACGTGAATTCTTGAAATAGCAGAAGCCAACGGCAAATCCGTCCTTCCAGAACAGGCTTATTGACCAGGTACTTCAGGGCAGAGTGGTCCATGAAGAACTTGAACTTTCCCCCTAGAAGATAGTGGCGGAACTTCTAAAGAGAGTACACCATCGCCAGCGCCTCCCTTTCGGTCGCGGTGTAATTCTTCTCCGCATTGGACAATTTGCGGCTGGCGAAGTAGACCGGGTGGTCAACTGTTCTATCATCGGGTTGCGCTAAGATAGCCCCAAGTGCAATACTGGAAGCGTCGATATGCACATGGAATGGCTTATCCCAATCGGGATGAACTAGAATAGGCGCGGATTCTAGCTTTTCCTTCAGGGTTTCAAGGGCTACCTGACACTCCTCCGTCCACTGAAAGACTGTGGACTTCCGCAGAAGTTGTTCTAACGGAGCAGTGATCTTGGCATATTTGTGGATAAACCTCCTGTAGTATCCTATGTGCCCAAGCAATGCCTGCAACTTCTTCACCGTCTCGGGGGCTTCCATGTGTACGATCACTGCAACCTTGGCGGGGTCGACGCAAACCCCTTGCTTACATACCACGTGTCCCAACAACGTGCCGAACGGAACAGCAAAAATACATTTCTTTAAATTCAAGGAAATCTGCAGCTGGTGGCATCGATCAAACATGACCCGCAACAGGGTAGCATGTTTCTTCAGTAAACTGTAGATAGTCCAGTCGTCCATGTAGACTTCCAGGAACTTGTGAAGGTACTCCCAGAAGGCAGCGATGACAATCCGGGAAAACACGGCCGGAGCATTCTTCAAGCCAAATGGCATGACGTGGTATGCGAATGACCCCCATTCAGTTGTGAAGGTTGTCTTTGACTTATCTTCTTCCGCGATACGCACCTGATGGTAGCCCGAAAAGCCATCAGTGAACGAGTAGGCTTCGTTCCCCGCAACATGGTCCAACACTTCGTCGCTGAAAGGGGTGGGGAACGGATCATGAATGAAGGAATTGTTCAGACTGCGATAATCAACACAAACCTAGATCTCCACCTTATCCTTCTTATTCTGGATGACAATAGGGCTCACCCACTCTGCTTCCTCCACGGGAAAGATTAGACCCACAGCTAGCATCTTGTCGATTTCCATCTTAACCTTCTCTTTAACTCGCAGGTTCAACCGGTAGGGCCGGTGCTTCACAGGCCTGGCAGCCAATTTCAGCATGATGCGCATTTCGCCAAGATCGCCTTTGATGCCCTTCAAATCTACGACCGACGAGGGGAAAAAATCCTCATATTCCTGGAGGAGGCTAAAAATTTCTTTGGTCGTCTCCTCGTCCCATTAATCGCCCACTGTAGCCAACTTAGGCTTCTCCTCCCTACCGATGTTTAGCTTCTTTGTCTTCAGCGGTCGTAAATGGACCCCTTCGATGGCTAGCTCTTCGTTAACGTTTCGCTCGCCTTCCTTCTCTTCAAAATACAGGTGCCTCAGGTCTTCCAGACCATCGTCCTCCGGATCGCCATCGATCCTTTGGCAAACCAACTCTCGCACGGCCTCGGGACGGGCGGGCAGCGTGCAGCAGTCGGTCTACGGATCGCAGAAAAACAGTACCGCCCTGATAGTGTGCAAAGCCTGAGATTCCAACTCTGTGTCTCCCGCAAAAGAGAAGCACCGCACAAATTTGCGCACGACTTCCATCCAAGAACTAGTCCCTCGTTTCCATTCTTCCTCCAAGTACCATGCGTTGGGAATGGTGTCTAAAGAGTGGACAAATCGATGAACCCACAGCTCTTCCAGGTATCCTATACTTCGCCACTGCTCCTCACAAGTCCGCAAGTGGTCCTGCGGATTGGAAGTCCCAGAGTACTGTTGCCTGCTTCGAGGGCCTTCATCTTCTTTGAAGCACACCCACAACGCGTCCGCCACACTACTCCACCGCGACAAGGTGGTGCGGTGATTTTTCCACCACCGAGCTGCTGTAGACTGCAGTGCGACGTCCAAAAGGGGTAGTCTGCTCCCTTCCGGCACGATGTCCTCGACCTTGGTAATAAAGGTATTGACAGCTTGCATGTTTGACAGGGTGGGGTATTCCTTGAACTCAGCACCAATCCAGCTGACGCGGCCAACATGGGCACACCTCTGCACGCTGGTCTCGTACCCCCCCTGCTGCCAGTCTTCCCACACGAGTTCAGATCCCAGCTCTGAGCTCTGGACACTCCGCCAACTGACAGAGCCAGTCGCGGTCGGGTTAATATAGTCTTCCCGCTTCCCTGTAGTCATCTTGTATAGGTGGTCCATCATCTGAGTATCCTCCCGGTTATCCACCATTTCGGTATACCTCGGGCCTTGATATGGGTCGAGAGGCTGAGTGACCCGGAACTCCCCATCTTCAAAGATCATCATCTCCTTTTTGAGGTCGATGATAGCATAATTCTCAGAGGCCCAATCAATGCCTAAAAGGGCGGGGTAAGGATCCTTGTCTCCCATAATATCAATGACCTCAAAATCGGTGTAAGTCTTTACCCCCGCAATGTTGACCTCGACACCTTCGAGTCGGCCAATCGGTAGAATGCAGTACTGGTTCGCCATCCTGAGTTGGATGGGCGAGTAGGCCAGTCGTGGCTTTCCGAGAGCCTCCCACGTCTTGTGCGGTAGGATGTTGACGTTAGGCCCTAAATCAAGCATGGTGTCGCTGATTTGGAATCCCCCAACCTGCGTATTGAGCCAGAACTCTTTACCCATTTGTCGCTTATTTTGCTTGATGCGCTGCACCGATTGGGGGGCTGGGTCTCCCGGTTTCCCCAGTCCTGTCCTCCCCTGCAGTGCCCCTTCCAAAGTACACTTGAGCTGCTGCCGCAAAGCAGCACTGTCAACAATCTTGAGGAATAGCTGGAGCCATTCTTCCATCAAGGTTCTTGGGGCGTGCTGTGGCCTAGGATTTGTCGGCAGGGGTGCCTCCAAGCCTTTCGCTTCGCGCAGCTGAGCAAAGGCCTCAACCGCCTCCTGAAAATACTTCTTCTGCGCCTCTGGTCTGATTACCCAGTGCGGGGAGGCTGGCCTGACAACTGGTGCCGGCTCCTTTCCGCGAGCATCCTCCCCCATTTTCTTACCACCCCTTGTCACAATAGCAACGTTCTACATGGCCGGAGTCACAGCCACCCGCGGCTCGGCGTTTACCAAGTTCGTGCCCCTCTGCCGTGCACGTTCTTCCCACTTTTTGATGAGCTCGAGACAGTCTTTTGTCGTATGGGTGTTTACTCAGCACTGGGAACACCACGGACGGTGAGGGAGGGGACATTCGTGAGCCACATGGCCCTCTTGGTCACAGTTATAGCATTTCACCGGCCCGCGGCCCCTAGCGCGGCCTCCACGCGCCCCGCCCCCTCTTCCTCTAAGAGCCTCATTCACCCTATAGGAGGGTCGATCCAACCGGTCTGTGAGCGCGTCGAGAGCCCGGCTTTGTTCCGTGTTGTGAGTTGTTGTAGCGCAAAACTCACAATATACATTGTTTGGCACGTTGGAATACTTCTGTAGGATCGAGCACATCCGAGGCGGGTGTCCCACCATCCGGAAAATCTCACAATACTCCGTGGTGGCTGGGTTGAGTTGGGAGGGGAACCCCACATATGGCTATTGTGTCTGGTATACTCCCTGCGGATTCAGCGCCGCGCCACCCCCGTGGGTGGCCCCCCTTGAATTGCCGCGACCAAGGGTCCCACCCCCGTGCCACGCAATCGCGGACACTCAGTTGCGACATGACCTTCAACCAGGCAATGAGTGCACCAAACGTTCAGCCTGGCTGGTCTGACCGGCTGTATCTCCTTAAGCTTTTCAGTCAGGCTAGCTATCTGATGCTGCAATCCCACCAAGGAGGGATCCTGCGGGGCCGGCCCTCCCCGGTATTCCTGAGGGTAGCTTGCCATGGCCTCGATCTTCATGGCCTGTTCCAAAGCGTCCTGCAGGTTGTCAATCTTCTGTTGGGTGAGGGGGGTTCGCGTCAAGGGAAGCAGAGCCTTGATGAACCAGTCCCTCTGATGGTTCGGGCCGATCGAGTAACTGATTTTCCCGATCGTGTCCTTGAATCGCCGCATTAGCTCCCATGCGGTTTCTCCTTCCTTCTGTTTAATTTTCCAGAGCTCAGACAGACCCTGTTGGTCCGTCTGGGGAAGCTTAAATTCCTGGACAAAATTTCACCTCACGTCCATGATGACGAGATTCGGGTGGGCCTCGAACCTCTTGATGAACCATCGCAGAGCCCTCTCTCTGAGTGTGGTTTGGAACTCTATTAGTTTCCCTGTGTCCGACGTCTGCCGAGCCCTCCAAATGGCTTCACAAAGATACCAGTGTTGCTCTACATCATCATTACCCTGGCCTGAGAACTCGGGATATCGGGTAAAATACCCAGCCATGTTCACTTGCGGCGGGTTGACTAGGATAAATCCTCTGGGTCCTGGTTGTGTGACTGTTCCACTCGGGAATGCAATATTACTAGTGTTACTACTACTAACGGGTGTTGTCGTCGACACTGAACTACTCTGCAATTGACTCAATGCTTGTAATTTAACGAAAATATTACTCAAAGGTTGATAAAGTACCAAGGGAAGGTAGGGATCCTGGCCATGCAGATTGGGAGGAGTATGGCAGGCTGGAGAACTGAATGTCGTCCGCTCTTGAAACAACTATTGCATCACAACGTACCATTCACCATCGAAACTTTCCTTGGGCTGCGCATCTCCATCATCTTCGTCAATCAGCATCTCGCGTGCTTGCTTGGCTGGGCTCCCATGCACCCATCGTACTCCCACAACAGTCCCTTATCGTCCCTGAGTATCCACGTCCATACTTCCTACCCTATGAGGCGCCTCCTTCAGATTCTTCCTCTCGATCTCTCATCTCTTCAAATCTCGCATCACCCTTCTTCACCACCTATCGGCAATCTATGCCCGCCGATGTGCACGTCACTCCCTCAGCATCCTTGCGGCCTCAGCATCCATTCCCCACTCCTTGCGTCACACTCTACGTAGCATCGATCCCTTCAACCCTTCCCCCAGCACCGGTGGTTTACGCTTCCATACTTGTCTTGCGGAATTCTATCAACCCTTCATCCACCATCAGAGCTTTAATCCACAGCGGAATCTCCTTAAGCAGCTTCCCTCTGAGCCTGAAGCAGAAGGTAGCTTCGGCCTTTGAGAAGGACTGATAGCACTCAGCAGCAAACTCCACAATGTATCCTTCCACCGTGGTCTCCACCCAAAAATCCACCACGTGGGTCAGCTCGGTGTTCAACCGATGCAGAGCCACCAGATCTCTGTGCGCCCACCTGCGGTTTATCTTCCGCGAGCCATCTCTCAGCACCTTCGTCTGTAACCTCCGCAACCAGTTGTAAAGGTCGGTAGGGAACTTTCCCCAGAAAATTTCGTACGTATCACCAGCTAAATCTAAGAAGAGGACGAGTTCCTTGATCGCTGCCTCCCCTTTCTTAATCAACTCCGCTTGCTGAGCAATGAAATGGTCTAAATGATTATCCCACCATCATCATATCTCCCCTTCGAAGATCCTCGATACCATGGTCTAGATCCCCTCATATCATGTAGGTCCCGGCAACGGAACCATTTGTTGGCGAGTGATCAGGTCTCGTAGGCAAGACCCAGATTCAGGGATTGTGGCCAACAAAGGAATCCACTGTAGTCTAGGATCACACCGACATTATCACCCTACTCTGGAGAGTAGAGAGTCTCACTCGAGGCATGCCACGACCACATGCAGAAGGGGAATAGACCAGGGGTAAGGAACAGATCCGCAACTCATTCTCATCAGTGATTAGATTGCATAGATAGAATCACGCACGCAACATCATTCAGAGAACATACAGATATTAAGAAAATGAAATTTTTAAAGCATCTCAACCAGCACACATGCATGTGAATCACACAAATAGACAGCAACCTGCAATTGTATTAAGTTCTTGGCCAACTTCTAGTTACATAGCTTTGCAAT
This sequence comes from Pinus albicaulis, assembly GCA_034641835.2. Lineage (NCBI taxonomy): Eukaryota > Viridiplantae > Streptophyta > Pinopsida > Pinales > Pinaceae > Pinus > Pinus albicaulis. The sequence goes on from CM076584.1 coordinate 460,550,844, forward strand.
GGGCTTACAGATCTGATACATATGCCTTGCGGAATAGAGATTCTACATCAATAGACCCTAGGAACTACAGAGACCTCATCCCTGCTCTGGATTCCTGCTGCAGCATGCATTTTCTCTGCTTTAGTCGCGCTCTTCTCTCTTCTGCTGTGGAATCGTCTCTTCTTTCATCCGGGTGTCTGCTATTTATTTACCCACTGTCGTGACTGTCAGTTCTTCTTATGTCCTTCTGCAGCTGCTTCTAGCTTTTCTCTGATTATCTGTGTGTTCCGCTTGCATTCTTTCTATTCTATCTTCTCCTTATCTGCACTTATGCATCTAGTTTCCTCCACCATGTTCCTATTCCGTCACAACCTTGGTAGCTCCGCCGTTTGATGTGGTTGTGACTTGGTTGCGGCTGCCATGTGTCCTCGTTCCACAACCCCAAAATCTGGTCATTGTTCCAAATTCAAAACATTCAAAACAAGGTTTTTCAAAACAAGGGCCCCAACAGATTTGGTTGGTCAAAATCAAGATACAATCATGTCAAAACTCAAGTTGAAATTATATATGAGAGTTGAAGAAAAACAAATAAAACCCTACTTATAATCTATTATATTGCATAAGCTTAATTAACGCATAAGAAAGAAAATTAATACCTTACAAAATGAAAATGAGGTGATTCATGGTCCAATACACTCTTTCTAATGCTGACAAAATATTAAAACTTAAGAGAAGAAAAACTAGAAACAGTGCTACGGGAAACTATGTGTTGTTATAGGAAATTATACATACATGCAAAAAATTTTATAGTAAACTTTACATGAATTCATAAATTACTATTAAAAATGCATAGACATATTAATCATGATCTACAAGTAAAATCTATTGGAATAGGCTAAATAAAAGGTTTTCAATCATACCTATAGGTTTTTAATACCTATAAGATTGGTATTAATGCAACAGGAAACACAATGTCGATAAAATAGTTATGCATGACCTACTATATAAAAATAGCAAAGTGAAAGTGATAGTAGGAAAATAGATAAATGAACAAAAACTCCTTAGTGAAACTTTGGGTGAGCCATATCCAATGTATTCGCAAGGAACCTAGAAGACACTAATAACAAGTAACTATAAGATGAAACCTTTCCATTATCATATCATCTCAAAAATAGAATTACAAATGAGAATATTAATGTTTTTTAGCACTCCTACAATAACCTACAACTCACTAACAAAATTAACTAATTAACTCAAGGACCACCTTTGGGCTCTTCTTATACTAGTAGCTAATATCATCTCAACCCTTAAATCACTCGATTGAAGGGTTATTGATCTATAAACTGCCATGGATATTTCAGTGGATAATTCGTCACAAAAAATCTGATAAAAATATTTCTCTCATCAAAACAAATAGGATAAAATTGTTTTTTCTTTGTGTATATATATGGGTATTTAAACAGTTTATTTAATTGTTATATTAAAATTTTTACAAGGAATATATAAGTTTTTTTTTTAAATTACTTTACCTCTTTAAATACTTACATAGAAATATTTTATTCGTGGCTCCAATAGTGAAAGTGAAATAACTTTACCATGTCTCCTTCATACTAGGTTGTAATATGAATTACCGCATATCCTTCTTTCTAGGTTATAATATTCAAAATGAACCTAGAGAGCACAATGTTTTTAATTAAAACTAACTAAATATGTATATTCATTTCAATTTTTATTATATCTAATTTTTTATTTTTTGCAATATATGTAATTTTTTATTTTGAAAGATACAACTATCAACTTCACGTTGAGCACGAATGGAATCGCACATTGCCCTCATACTCGATTGTAGAATGTGCCCCTCCACAAAATCACTTGGGTTGAATGTGTGTGATGATGTTATTACCTTTATTCATGAATTTTTTTCAAAGATTGAGATGAAGCGAGGGGGGTGGGGAAGGATGGGTTACCATTTTTTGTTGTCCCTCTCCTTTTTGATGTTTATGTGGTTGGATGGATTTGTTGTGTTTGTGCACTTTTTCTTGATGTTCTTTCCCTCAGTGATATGAATTAACATTTTTTAGACATCGCCTAGGTGGAATTTATTTAATTATGTTAGTACCTTTATTAATGGAATTTTTCAAATTTTGAGATTAAGTGAGGTGGGGGAGCTTTTGTGATCAAGCCTTCTCCCAAGGTTTAATGAGTTTTGTCATGTTATAGTCCTTTGATGGTGTAAATTAGGTTCAAAAATAGGGTATATTTTGTATTGTGTCATCATGTTGTTATCATGGTGTTCTTTATTATGGAATACATCTTATTTCCATGGTGGGAAACTTGTTGGAGTGCTCCCATGATCATTAACACACATGTTCATGTCAATTTAATATGTTGGAAACTATTGGGAGGTTGGATTATGGCTCTATTATAGGATTAAATCATTTACACACATGTTGCAATTGATTTCATTATTTAGTTGTTAAATTAACACATTTTATAGTTTCGAGATTAATAGCTTAATCACCCTGCTTCACTTAGTAGTTTTTCAGACTTTTAGGGGTTCTTCGGATGTTTTTTTAGAATTTATTATGTAGTGCTTCTCTCTTGTGCATAGTTTCCAAGGTATTCAAGATTATTTTATTATTGGAAAGCTTGGAAAATATTCTCTTATGAACATGATTTGATGGGATTTGTTGATGATATTAGGGAACAACATAGTTTTTGCATGACATTGATGAGTTCTAACCACTTTATCTCTTCTTCCTAGGATGCACTTAGCATGGATATATCATATTATTTGTTGGGAGTTTGAGCTAGTCACATGGAATGTTTTTTGGCCCTATTTGAAATTTCAGAGCCCCTGACCACTTTGATAAGGGAAATTTTATCTCAGCCTCGGCCATGAACCTTAAGAAAGAAAATTCCAGCAAGTGTCTTCAGAAAAAATTGGTAACTCCAACTTTTCCAAGTTGGTCGCAAAGTCGCAAAGTCGCTCCCCTTGCAATTTTTAGAAATTTGTGACCACATGACCTTGTGACCCAGAAACCTCTAGGTCGTTAGGTTACAAGGTCATAATCTTGATTCAAACCTCACATTTGTGACTACGTGACCTTGCGACCTCCAGGTCGCTAGGTCGCTAGGTTACAAGCTTGCTTCATATTTCACATTTGCGACTACACGACCTTGCGACCTAGTGACCTCCAGGTCCCCAAGTAACTAGGTCAAAAGGTCGCATTCATGCCCAAATAAGCTTGATTTGTGACTTTGTGACCTCCATTAATGACCACACATGAGACCCCTTTATAAATAGAAGTTTTGCGTAGGTCGCATTTGACCTGCGCAATGGAGAAAACGAGATGCCTAACAAGCCAATCAAAGTGTGATTTTTCCTGGGTAAGTTGCCTAAACCTCCTATTTTTTCCTTTTTCATTGGTTTTGCCTTACCTTCCCCAGGCCTAGGCTATTAATTTCCCTTGGTTCCACTCATTTGCAACCCTAGCCCTCACTGTCACTCCAGATAGGGTTTCACTTTCCCTTTTCTAATCCCATCATGCCTTGACCCATTTTAAACCTCTCCTATATCCTCAAGCCATCACAGGGACCCCTCTCTGCCTTTTTGTGAGCATTCCAACTCTGGTTTCCCCCCTTCCTTATAGTTTTCTCCCTTACTTTCCAAATCTACCCCGCGGGTCGCGATTGCCTAGTTTTCCTCAGAAAACCCTAATGCGACCTTGCGAACTTGTGACTTCGCGACCTCGCGACCTCATGACCTAGTCATTGAGTCACAAAGTCACAAGGTCGCAAAGTATTTATTAACCAAGTGATCACGAATTTGCGACCTCGCAACCTGTCGACCTTACGACCTGGTCGTCGGTCGCTAATTTGCAGAGTCGCAAAGTCAGAATTATTCTCGTAGGCGCAACCTTGCGACCATGCAACCTTGTTTCTAGGTTTCCATGTCGTATCCTTCCCAATCCAAACTATAGTGACTAGTAGAGGTCGCAGTGACCTATCCTGAGCAGCCAAAATGTTAGTGGGTCTAGTCGGTCCCTTTATTTTTGTTTTCATGTCATCCGTCTTATCGTGGGACTATTTTTTGAACATGCCAGGGGATATGGAAGTTGAGCTCGAGTGTGTCTCCATATCTTTGGCCTCAAGCAACATGGGGCTTATAGTAGTTTGAAGAAGAGACAAAAGCCCATAGATAGAGCTATCAGAAGGAGACATGCCTCCGCCACTTCCCCCCATCTATGGAGACAATGCTTATGTCTTTGGGAAAGGTGACAAGATGACATGGTATCAAGTCCACCAGGAATTCATGAAGCAATAATTCCCAGAGGACCTTGCAGACCGGCAGGTATACATTCAAGTCAAGAGGTCCAAGCTTCACTATGTGGGCGCCCACCCACCAATCTTCCTATGCACGGAACTAGTCGAATGGATCCTCTAGAAGGTCGATTCACAGTTCTGGGTCATCTATAATCACGCAGGGAAGCCTTTCACCAATCTGATTGGAAAGGACACATAGGTATACTATGCACTCCCTGCTAGGGAGGAATCTTTCAATGCTGAGTGGGTCACCATAGATGAAGTACCGGTACAAGGTACCTTGAAGGGCTAGTGGGAGGACCCTTGGAATTTTAAAGGGAAAAAGGATCAGGAATACAAAACCGAAGGCCCTAGGAATTTTTACAAGCTCGTGGCAGCGATGATGTTTTGATTCTATGGCAGGAAGGATGCCACTACTTTTAATGGAACATGGGTCCCACTCATTTTTGCGATCACCTCCTATGGCACTCGATTCAACTGGGCACATCTAGTAATATCATCTCTCAGAGTGAACATATCAATAGCCCAGGTACCAGAAGAGGGATGTGCATCAGAATTTTACATGGCTTCCTACATCTTAGATGTAGTGTGCGCACGGTGCCATTTTGAGGGCTGGTCAAACAACTAGGATGTGAAACACGGTGGGCCTATCCACAAATATTTGAACGTGTTCTGGGATACCAGGTACAAGCAAGATATTGAGTCCATCATAGAAAATTTCATCCCTGCACTCTACTGGCATTTTTTCAGTAAAGATCCTCCCTGCATGTCCAGTAAGTCCATGGAGACAGTAACCAAGGTAGCAACCTAGTTCCCCATCCCAAAAAGCACTTTTTTCAGGGTCTTCAGATCATTTAAGGCACCTCACACAATACCCAAGTTCATCACTGAAAAACTACTACTACAAGAGGTGTGCTATCAAATGATGAGCGGGTTATCAAAGACCCTTAGCAAAGGGAAGAAGAAACCATGGCCTACCCTCCCACTTACTATCGATGCCTACACTGTCAAGGACTTCAAAGAAGTAGAAGCAGAGGTGGAAGACATCAAATTTTTTCACTTCGTAACCTTCACCCATAGGTCTTATGATCTTGAAAGGATCGTCCCTGCACACTGCAAGCGGGCCAAGTTTAACTAGAACTACCAACACACAGAGTACCCCGTTGAAAAACAGGTTAAAAAATGGTACAATGCGGATAGAAAAGCAACTCTTGAAGGATCAGCCAACTTGAATGGAGATCAAGAGAGTCAGGATGACCAAACTCTAAAAGAGAGGGCAAACACTTTGAAGAGGAAGGACTCTATGAGAGGAGCATCGTCTTCCCAATCCAAAAGGCCAGAGAATACTACAAGAATTAATCCTCCTAAGGATAAATAGGGAGGAAGGGACAAAGAGGCCAAAGCACAGCAAGAGTCTGAGAAGAAACTTTGAGAGGAAGATCTCAAAAAAGCCCAGGTTGCCTTGGCACAAAAATAGGAAGAATAAAAATAGAAGAAACAAACCGAGGAAGAGCATAAGAAGCGGCAGAGAGAGGAATGAAAGAAGAAACAAGCATAATAGGCCCACAAGAAAAAAGAAGAAGAAGAACAACAGAAAAGGGAATCTGAGCACAGGTTGAAGCAGAATTAGGATAAATAAGAAGCTGAAAAGAAGAGGAAGGAGGAAGAAGCTCAGAAGATTCAGGTAGATGCATCTAAGGGGGCAAAGGGGAGCAAGTCATAGCCCTCAAAGACTGGGTGCAAAGTAGACCTACCACATATTGAGGTACCCCCTTGCAACTCCCATGATAGGGGAACACCTCTCGCTCTCAGAACTTGACATCTCGGAGGAGCATGAGGATGATGCACTACATCTGACAAGGTTGTATTATGACCAATTCACTCATAAAATCAAGAAGGAAAGGAGAAAATGCCTTGCATAGAATCCAGCCGAGCCCCTCGCGATGACCACAGAAAAGGACATAGTCCTAGACACCAGGACTAACCCCATAATGATAACATCGGCCGAAATTTCCTTTGTAGCTGCTAGAGAAGAAAATTTTAGTAGGATGAGCAAGGAGATATTGTTTCTGTAGAGCAGACTCCAGGCATCCAAGCCAAGGGCAACTCAGGGATAGATAGAAAATAAGGCCTTGGAAGCAGAGAATAAAAAGTCTCCAACTCACAAACACTTAGGCCAGTGGGCTACAAACTTCCATTCATGGAGATTTGGATACCTTAAAGAACACCATGAAATAGCTATATGAGGAAATGTTGACCATAAAACAAACAGTCTCTCCTTTGTTAGGGGCCCACGGAGAAACTAGGAAAAGAGTTTCACAGCTAAAGGAAGCCTCCATAGCACTGGAAAACATACTTGAATGGTTCAAAATGTACCCTCAAGCTCCTGACACCCTGCCAAAGAAGGATTGGATCCACACTCATAACGATAAGGTAGAGATACGGATGAAGTTGCAATCCAGGGACAAGCTCGTAAAAGATGTAGAGAAGGTAATGTATGCCTATGAACACCTGATCAGTGGCATATATTCGATGGCAGAGGTACACCACACCCCTTCCTTAGGGAAATTGGCCACACAGAAGATGAGGGAAGAGGTGTCCTAATACATCCAAGTGTTCTTGGGACCCATCAGTCAAGCATTCTCCTCCCAGAACCTCCCAGCTTCTAAGGAGAACATCGACTAGTACATCGTCACACCAGCCTGAATCTACACTAAGCTGGCCTATCTATCCAACCAAAACACCATGAAGAGGTGCACTTTAGTTCTGAATTCCCTAGAGTGATTTCATAGGCTGGGAGAGGACATCCCTCAAATTACTCCAGTAGCAACCGACTACCTGGCCTGGTAGACCTATCTCAAAGAACAGGTACAGGTAGAGACCCTGAAACTTTGCATCACATAGATTCTCCCTTGAAAATAGCTAATTTTACAGGTAGGAGACATAGTCAGGTCACAGGTCACGAATGGTACCTAGTCCTAGGTCGCAACCTTAGGCAGGTCGCAAGACACAAATCTTCGCAGGTCGCAAACCATGCCAATAGTCAGGAAGCTGAAAGGGCAGGGCAGCCCAAAGGTCATTTTTGGTTCTATAAGTACTCTCTCGGGAGATAATGTATGGACCTTTATTGGACTCCACAAAGAGGAGAGATAATTGTACAGCATTGAATGCATGATTTCGGGAATAAATACAAACCAATGTTTTGACTCCACTATTGGATTTGATGGAAACTTATGTTTTTTAACATTATTAATATTGTGTCTTTATATATTTACTATCATTTATAACTGATTAATCTATGTTTCTATTCATGCATCATTATTATGTTTAATATTTTTGGATGTATTAATGATATGTGGATTTTTTTCCCAAGGATATGTTAATAACTTAGTTGTTGATATTTCCTTAATATTTTAGAAATGCGCTTAAGGAATTTAAGGTTATTTTGACCATAGTGAATTGTTTCTCTTCTGGACAAACAAGCCTCTTTATGAGCATGACCCTAATGATGTGTTGATAAAAATACTTCCTTTGGTTGCATGCCTTGAATCTCTCTTTACTATTTATAATGTTTCATTTTCAGGAGAGCCTATCAACCGTTTGTTTTGTATCATTCAAGTAGTCGAGCATCCTCTTGTTATCGAAATACACCTCCATCCGAGAAAGGCATATTCAATGGTAGCCGGACCTACACCCAGGACAAGATCCCTATTACAAACGGCCTAGAGTCTAGTTGGGACTTTATACCTGGGAGATCCCTTTACTATTGGCAAGGCATTTTCCCCCATCAACAACGTCTAATAAGTCCTCTCCTATCTTTATTTGCAGGTTATTTTAGCTATACTTGTCATAATTTCTTCTCCATTAAATATTACCCTCACCTTTGATTTGGTACATATATGATTTTATTTAGGTGGTTGTATAGAGCTAGTATGCCCTAATAGCAAAAATAATGTTACGTTCCTCAACTCAATACTTTAAATGTCAACCTTAGGTTCATACAAACTTGAGAGGTATTATCACTATGAATGTCAACTCCACATGTGCATTTATGTACTTGAAGAGACTATTAATGCATCCAACAACCACTTTAAATTCTTTAGTAAGGGAGAGTATGTAATATTCCCAATTAGCCATGAGCTAGTTGGAATATTAATTTTTGTTTTTTCTTTCTTGTTTGATGAATAAGAGGATATGGAGATACATAAATCTCCTTAATATGAATAAAATCAATGCCAATGTGAAAGGACGACATCTTGGCAACTTAATTAAGCATCCTTAGGTGTGAAAAGGGGCTGGAACACGTAGACTAGATCAACTTTGACCAAATCAAGAGTGTTGTCATAGAGGAGTGGAATTCATTATGGGACAGTGTAGTTTTAGTTGGATACTATTTGCATGGAATTAGTGTCTTAAATGAGTGGGCCCTAGGTTTAGGAAGCTCACAAATTATATAAGGAAGAGGATGGTAGCCATATTCATTCATGCCTTGGTTTATTATATTTTTATATATGGTCTGTTTAGACATATAGCTTTCTTCAGCTGTTTAGATAAGATTGCAGTGTTGTTTAGCACAGGGTTTTCCTAGTCAGAAATCCCACCTCTTTCCTTGAGAAGCCTCTAGGAAGAGCTTTGCACTACATTTCCACATTCAAGCATCAGGCCAAGCTTTAGTCTTGTGGTATAGAGCAGTTTCTGTTGAGAGATGCATTGAGTTGCAGGTTGCAGCAGTGGAGAAGACATTTGGGTGTTTTCTGATCTGGTTTTTAGTGGAGGAAGCTTTCCTTCCATTGGGAGGTTGGTGAGGAAGACCCTTGAGCCTTATTGCAGCATTTGGCATCAGGCCACTTATTTATTTTCCCATATAGCATAGTTTCTGTCTTGGACTGCATTATTTTCAGGGAGGGGTTGCAGGGTGGTTTCAGTACACCATTTGGAGAGAAATTTTTCTAGTGAAGGGATCAACCTTTCATCTAGAGGATCTATTGGAGAAGGCTATCTTTCTTGCTATATCAAATCAGTCATATCTTTCTATTTTATATGTTACAGTGAATCTTCAGCCCTAGGGCTTTGATTCCCATCTTGTATGGTGGTTTATTTCTGAAAACCCTTGTGGGCTTCTTCATTGGAGGTTGTATAGAGCCTTGATCTATATTTTTTGTATCTTTTGAGGCATATATCATCCCATGATATTTTGTGTACTCATTTTCTGTAGCAGTAAATCCATGACTGTGTTGTAGCAGTCTTCCGGCATTTTTGATATAGTAGCAGCACCTCTTATTGAGAATTTTCTTTGTTGGAGGCTTGTTATATCTTTTTATATGCTTTGTGGACCATTATTTTATACATATATGTTGTTGTTATGATGAATGGAAGGTCTCCATATTGGTCTCATCATTTGATGTGATTTTTTACACTACTATTTCCATGGTTTTGCACTATATTCCTGCTTTTCCCATTTGGGAATATTACAGTTGTATCAGAGCATAATCTTGGCTCAGCCTGTGCATCTTAAGCCAATATTTCATCAGAAGAAGGAGATCCTCTCACAAATATAGAAAAGGGGTATCTCAAAAGAAGAAACCAGAGATTTGATTATACAAATGATCAAGAAGAAAATGGTAAAACCCCTTTATTAGGAGAATATGAGGAGAAGGAGTTTTCTAAGATTATTCTTCGAACTATGCAAGACATTGCTATAGAAATAAAGGAGATAAGGATGGATAGACACAAGGAATCCCTAAATGATTTCTACATGGTGATGGCTCCGACATTTCTCATCACTGGAGTGATCAACCAGTGAAGCAAAAACAAGTTTCCCAACACTCTACAATGCCTACTTTCTTAGTAGTGGGAAATGAAGGGTTTCAAGAGCAAGAAACTATTGAAGACTATTTCATGGAGTATGAATCTCAATCTCAGAGATTCAAGGATCACTTGAGTTTTCAAGAATTTTTTCAGATCAAGGAAAATAGGAGACCTCGGTATTACAATAGAGGTGGTCTATGGTCCTTGAATTCTTTCTCATTAGCTCTATTGCTAATATTTTCAAAATCTAAATCCTTGTTCAGCTTTTTCATTTGTCTATGTAACCTGTCCACTTATGATCCAAAGCTGCCAATTCCTTCTACCGACCCTACTCATCCCCTTCTACTAGCCAGTGAGTGGAATATCGGCCCTAACCTCTTATATCGGCCCCATATTCTTCAGCCCCAGACATAGCCTGTCTCATTCCCAGAAAGTTGCATTCCCAGGATAGGAGGTCTCCGATAGCCAATAGATTCATTTAGAATCATGATATACACCAAACTATGGGCATATTTTTCTTATCCAACTTTGATGGGTCATCTAAATACACTGCCAAATCATGGGTAAAGAAGCTTGACATCTACTTCTAGCTGAAAAAAGTACCAGAGATGGAGGCTATCAAGATAGAAGTGTTGCACCTTGAGGGTGAGGCACATGAATGGTGGTTTCATGGCTTGTCTACATTGGGTCATGCCAATGTGACTGCATATTCAGAGTTCAGAAGGAGGTTGGTTGAGAGGTTTGATTGGAGAGACCTGGAGGCACCTTTAATGGGGCTAGCTAAGCTCAAACAATCAGGTAATCCATAAACTTACATTTCTGAATTTCTAAAACCTTCTGTTATGGTTCCTGATTTATCTGCAACAATAAGGGTCTACATTTTTATTGATGGGTTAGCATAACCTCTTCATGGGTTGGTTAAGTCTACCAAGCCCGCTACCCTTCAAGATGCCATTGAAAGGGCTACAGATCTACAAGGTGCCTTGCCAAAAGCAAAGGCAACATTTCAGCAAAAGCCCAATTTTCCATCAAAGGGAAAAGATGAGAAGGCTCCTTTTTCAAAAGAGATCCAAAGTAAAGTACCTCTTAGTGATGATGTCTGAAGAGACTTTAGAAGAAGGAAGCTTTGCTTCAAATGCCAAGAATCATGGGCACCCAAACATAGATGTGCAGTAGTAAAGGTACACTATATAGAATTATTCTCAGATGATGAGGAGGAAGAAGAAGAGGAACCAGAAATAAGTCATAGCACTGGCATAGTAAGAGATGATCCACCACCATCAGGAAGTGGGGATGGGGAATTTTCTCCAGTTGGAGGGGCTCTTCCATCATTTAGAGGATTACCCAAGTACTTGACCTTGAGGGTTCAAGGTTCCATCTTAGATTAGAGGGTTTCAGTTTTTATTGAAAATGGGGATACCCACAATTTTATTGATGCCCAACTAGCATAGAGGAGGGCAATACCCACTGATGATTTTAAGGGATTTTCTGTTTTGGTCCTAGGAGCTAGAACTATGTAGTGCATGCATTATGTTCCATATTTATCTGTCGCCATGAGGACATATACATTAATTGATCACTTCTTTTTGGTTGACATACCTAACACCAATGTGATATTGGGTGTGTAGTGGTTAATTACTTTGGGGAAGTTCACCACAGATTGGGAGACTTTGTAGATGGAATGGGTGGATAGAAATAGTGGAAAAAATCAGATGACCAAGGGCATGCACACATATCCATCACATAAAACTTCCACACAAAAAAAAGAGATGGATTTTCACAAGGGAAGCAAGGACCTAACATCCCCATCTATTATTCACATGACTTCAGCCCATGAGACATTATTGTTTTGTGGCAAACCACCTGGGAGGCTACCTGATCAAGATTTGGTGAGGAATGTATCACATCATGATGCACTACTCATTGATCCAGGATGAGTGGGGGCATTGGGAGGTCATGGTACAGCGTTATGAGTCTTGCATAGACTCAAGGATGAGGGATACATTCTCCCAACATCATCATTAGCCACTCTCATTTCTGATTTTACGCTGATAAAGTAGCAGCAAAGGGAGGATAGCAACCTTCCATTATGTGAATTTGGCATAGGAAATTTCAAAGAGAGGGGCAGCCATATGACATATGTTTTATGTGATAGATCATCGGCGCTATCACTATGGAGAGTAGATCCATATTGGAAAACCCAGCTGTTGGTGGATTATTACAAGGATCCTTTTACTTGTATGATACCTGATGACTAGCTACATGAGGAGGGATATTTAGTCCAAGATAAGGTCATCTATTATCATGGTAGGATCTTCTTATCTAGAACTTCCAAGCTCAAGGAGAAGTTACTACATGCAGCACATGAATATTTTCACTTCAACCATACTTATTCTATGAGAGCATACCACACCATCATGGAGGGTTACACTTGGGAAGGCTTTGAAGAGGAGATATATCAGCATTTGAGGAGATGCATGGATCATGTGGAGTTGGAGGAGATACATAAATCTTTGAGGGAGTTATCACGGCCACCTCTTTCCTCATTGGGAATGAGAGGGAATCTATCTATGGACCACTCCATTTGTATGAGCAGAATTTATGGTAAGGAACATGTTTATGTGCATAATGTGTTACTTGATGATTATTTGCACTCCTTTAACATGTATATGCAGGCTATTTCTCCAAGAAGGTGCATTCTTCCATATAAACTTCATGACCAACTATGGGCCATAAACTATGTTGAGCATGGCCACTCCCTAGGAGGATATAGGGAGATGATTTATCATTCCGGGTGCACTCCAAAGGCACCAAAAATTTCTCACCTTTTCAAAACTTGTGAGAAAACTATGGTAGCAAGTAAGTGGTGGGGAAACCACTTACAATATCATTATATGATGCAGTCATGAGATATACTGTGTTGGTTCCACATGTGGGACTATGATCCACCTCCATTTTTGCGTATGGTTGTTTATATGTACTTGGTTTTTATCCCATACATTGATGATGTTCTTATTCTTTTTATGGGAATGATTGGAGGGAGGATCGAAGGATTGGATGTGCCCTTTGGGAGAGAGATTATCCATGTTCATTATGCTACATGTTTCCAGGATAACATTAGGAAAACCATGATTGTTTCATTGGATATTTTGATTCCTTGTGGGATGAGTCATTTGCATCTCATGAGAACTTGGGAGGAGAATTTCCTGGAGGGATGGATTGGGAGACACTTGGCCTATGAGGGAATCTAATCACATGGAGGTGTCACCAATGGTGGAGGAGAATATTTGCAGCACACACCTTTACAGTTGCTTGAGGACAAGCAACATCTGGAAGGGGATGACTGTAATATTCCTAATTGGCCATGAGCTAGTTGGAATATTAAATTTTTTTTTTTTCTTTATTGTTTGGTGAATAAGAGGATATGGAGATCCATAAATCTCCTTAATATGAATAAAATCAATGCCAATGTGAAAGGAGGACATCTTGGCAGCTTAATTGAGCACCCTTAGGTGTGAAAATGGGTTGGAACACATAAATTGGGTCAACTTTGACCAAATCAATAGCGTTGTCATGGAGGAGTGGCATTCATTATGGGAAAGAACAGTTTTAGTTGGAGACTCTTTGCATGGAAGCAGTTTCTTAAATGAGTGGGGCCTAGGGTTAGGAAGCTCACAACTTATATAAGGAATAGGATGGTAGCCATATTCATTCATGCTTTGGTTTAGTATATTTTGATATATGGTTTATTTAGACATATAGCTTTCTTCAGCAGTTTATCTAAGATTGCAGTGTTGTTTAGCACATGGTGTTCCTGGTCAGGAACCCCACCTCTTTCCTTGAGACGCCTCTAGGAAGAGCTTTGCACTGCATTTCCACATTCAAGCATCAGGCCAAGCTTCAGTCTTGTGGTACAACACAGTTTATGTTGAGAGATGTGCTGAGTTGCAGGTTGCAGCAGTGGAGAAGACATTAGGGTGTTTTCTGATCCGTTTTTTAGTGGAGGAAGGTTTCCTTCCATTGGGAGGTTTGTGAGGAAGGCCCTTGAGCTTTATTATAGCATTTGGCACCAGGCCACTTATTTATTTTCCCCTACAACTCAGTTTATGTCTTGGACTACGTTATTTTCAGGGAGGAGTTGCAGGGTGGTTTCAGTACATAATTTGGAGAGAAGGTTTTCAAGTGAAGGGATTAGCCATTCATCTAGAGGATCTATTGGAGGAGGCTGTCTTTCTTTCTATATCAGACCAGCCATATCTTTCCAGTCTATATGTTACAGTGAATATTCGGCCCTAGGGCTTTGATTTCCATCTTGTATGGTGGTGTATTTTTGAAAACCCTTGTGGGGTTCTTCATTGGAGGTTGTATAGAGCCTTAATTTGTATTTGTTGTATCTTTTGAGGCATCTATTAGCCCATGATCTTTTGTTTAATCATTTTTTGTAGCAATGCATCCATGACTGCATTGTAGCAGTCTTCTGACATTTTTGATATAGTAGCAGCACCTCTTATTGAGGGTTTTCTTTATTGGAGGCTTGTTCTATCTTGTTATATGCTTTGTGGACCATTATTTTATACATATATGTTGTTTTTATGATGAATGGAAGGTCTCCATATTGGTCTCATACTTTTATGTGATGTTTTACTCTGCTATTTCCATGTTTTTGCACTATATTCCTGCTTTTCCGATTTGGGAATATTACAGAGTAAAAGCTAACAACTACTTAATAAATTACAATGACAAAACTTGAGATTCAAGTGCAAGGAAATTGGTAATATTTTAGGGGCTAAATTTCCTGATGGCCTTCTTTTCCATGTTTTTTCTAAATCTTTGTCAATTTCCATTTGTTTTAAATGATTTTCCCAAATTTTAAAATTTTAAAATATTTTACTTAAAAAATAGCCATTCTTTTTCTAGAAACTATATAAAATGTTTAGAAATTTAAATACTTTTGAAAAAATATCATCAAACATTTTATATTTCGCATTTCAATTTAGTAATACTCATAAGGTTTCTAAACTTTAAGATAAGTATGGATCCTTAGAAAAAATATTTCAAGAAAAACTATAAATTAAGTAAAGAAATGGACTACAAAGTAGAATTTAGAGGACAAACAATTCAATAACCAATCCTTGCATATTCCACTAGTGGAAAACTAAAGTACAAGTCTACAAGAAGTAGAATGTAATTTCACAAAATTAGGTGAAATTATATGAGTTATTTGGTGAAAATCAAGAGACAATCATGTTAAAACTCAAGTTTCAATTATCTATGATAGTTGAAGGAAAACAAAGAAAACCCTACTTATAATCTATTATAATGCATAAGCTTAATTCACGCATAAGAATTCAAGTTAATACCTTACGAAATGAAAATGAAGTGATTCATGGTCCAATACACTCATTCTAATGCTTACAAAAGATTAAAACTTAAGTGAAGCAAAACTAGAAACAATGCTATAGGAAACTATTTGTTGTTATAGGAAATTATGCATGCATTCAAAAATTGTTATAGTAAACTATACATGAATTCATAAATTATTACAAAAAATGCATATACATATTAATCATGATATACAATTACAATATATTGTATGAGGCTAAATATAAGGTATTCAATCATAAGAGAAACATATACACCATGAAATACTACCTATAAGATTAGTATTGCTGCAACAGGAAACACAATGTTGATAAACTAGTTATGCATGATGACCTACTATATAAACAAATAAAATTGAAAGCGATAGTAGTAAAATAGATAAATGAACAAAAACTCCTTAGAAAAACTTTGGGTGAGCCATATTGAAGGTATTCCCAAGGAACCCAGAAGCAACTAATTACAAGCAACTAGAAGATGAAATATTTCCATTATCATATCATCTCAAAAATAAAGTTACAAATGGAAAGATTCAAGTTTTTTAGCACTCTTACAATAACCTACAACTAACTAATAAAATTAATTAACCAACTCAAGGATCACATTTTGGATCTTCTTATAATAGTAGCTAAAATTATCTCAACCCTTCAATCACTCAATAAAATGGTTATTGATCTATAAATTGTCTTGGATATTCCACTCGACAGTTCGTCACAATAAATTCGATAAAACTATTTCTTTATTTGTGTCTGTGTGTGTCTATATATATATATATATATATATATATATATATATATATATATAAGTACAACGTTGTATATTCCATATTTAAAACTTTACATATACAGTCGATGATGTAAACATCCATCATGTCACTTGTGGGATTTGAAACTAGGTGGGGAGGAGGATTCCATTCCTACCTCCCAATTTGTTGAGATTCAACAAGATGATGAGCTTAGTGAAAAGAGTCGCCTTCACTAAGTGGTCCCACGAGATATTTTTGGCGCAAAGTCTATTTTTAGACATGTCGATCATATTCTATGAGTTTCGGGATGCTATTTATGGATGGTTGGTCAAGTTGGAAAAATAGATGGACTTCTATTTTTAGACATATTGGGTGGAACCTATTTTTAGATTGCCAGTCTAAAAATAGATATGTCGAATATTATTAGCTCTTAATAATATTTGGACTCAAAACATTATCTTATTCTCTTGGAGCACTTCAGTTAACTGAACAGATGTGGCACAGCAGTTGATAGAAGGAATTACGCTATTCCTGAGGGTTTAATAAATTTATTGCATGGAGGAATTCAGTTATAACTCATGTGACAGAGTTTAGTGGAGTTGTAGAAGTAGTTGGTGGAGTTGTGTTCAGTTTAACTCAGTTAGGCACAGTTGAGCTAGTTGTATCTAGTCTAACTAATTGATACACTAGTGAGAGTGGTGTGAATTAATTAGTTAATTAATTCACTAAATATTAACTCATTAATCAACTGAAGAATACATCAGTTAACTACAGTGCATGGACAGTGCAGTGGAGACCAGTGGAGAGGTAGGTGAAAGAACAAGTGTGACTATCATTTGTGACTATAGTGATGCACTGATTGCATCCAACACTTAGTGGAGATGCCAATGAGGATTGCGCAGTGCAAGCTATGTGAATTCGAGTTCATTCAGAGCCATTCTTTAGCAAGGATTGTGCAGTAGAGGCAAGCTAGCATGTGGCAGAGATCGGTGCATGGATTTTCTAGATCGGACCTTATTAGTGCGTAGCGATTGTATTGTACTGAGAGCTTGACATGTTCAGATTTGTATGAGGATTGTTACATGATCTCTATGACATATATTATATGCAAATAGTTGGGTTTTTTAGATTCAGTCTTTCCCGTTAAATCTCTATGTTAATGTGTGTTATTTTTTATGGTTTCATGTGTGCATTGTGATCTTGTTTATTTCTGCATGTGATGATCAATGGTGGAATAGATTCTGTATTGTGCATGAATTCAAATAGTGTGTGATCTGGATAATATTATACATATAACACATAAGTTAAATAATTTCTACATGGTATCAGAGCAATTGATCATTGGAGTAGATTGCAATTATTGAAGCGGTTGAGTTTTGTGCTAGTGGAATTCGAATTTGCTGCAGTGTTTTTCTTGGTGTCGAAGTTGAGCATTCATTGAAATTTCTTTCAACGGATTGCGATTGGAGTATTCCCTTGAGGGCAGCTCGAATTATATTGCATGGAAGGACAGGATGGAGGAAGTGCTGGATGATAATGGGTTGAAGGAGTTCATAGATGCAAAAATTCCAAAACCTGCTTCTAGCGATGCTGCCACACTTGACGCATGGCAAAACAAGACAGCGAAATGTCAAAGGATTCTATTGGAAGGTGTGAAGGATCATATAGTGTCCAGCCTTCATGGTAAAGCTTCTCCATTCTTGATGTGGAAATATTTTACAGAATTGTTCCAAAGCAGAAGTGACCAACGAAAGTTGGCGCTTAAAGACAAGCTCAGAAAAATAAAAATGGAGAAGGACGAGAGTATACCCAAGTACCTCACGAAGTTTTTCCAATGAAGGGATGAGCTGGGAAGTGTGGGGGTTACTATAGATGAACAGGACTTGGTGAGCTTGGCTCTCCTTGGGCTTCCGAAGATTTGGCATTCCTACGAGGACTCTATCAATGGTCGGGAGAAACTGCCAGGATGGAGCGACTTTGGTCGGATCTTGTGCAGGAGGAGACAAGGTGGGGTACCAGGGACGGGTTTTCATAGAAGAATGAAGATGAATAAAATTGCGCTTTGGCTGCTAAAGCAAGGAAAGGGAAGGGAAATAAAAATCCTTCTCAATCCAGTGCGAAAGGAAAGAAGCAGGACTTGTCCAAGGTGAAGTGCTTTCACTGTCACCAACACGAACATTACACCACTAATTGTCCATAGAAGAAGAAAAATAAGCAGACTGTTGGATCTGCAACTGGAGAGGCCTTAGCCTCAGAGTTTGAGCTAGATTTTTCGCTGATCGCATGCTTGGTATCAAGTGTGATGGGATCAGTGTGGTTTCTTGACAGTGGTCCATATTTCCATATGACCGGAGACAAAGATTTGTTCAGTGATCTGGATGAGAAGGATCTTGGAGTGCACATCGAGATGGTCGATGATGGTAGATACAGTGCGACTAGTATCGGGACCATTTCCTTTGAGAGGGAGTCTGGTAAACCTTTCATATTGAAGGATTTCATGCATGTTCCAGGATTGAAGAAGAATCTGATCTCTGTGGCGATGTTGGAAGACAAGGGATATGATGTTGTCTTTACCGAGGTAAAGGCTTTCCTGCGCAGTAAGGCAAATGGTGAAACCTGGAGGATAGGGGTTCGAGTTAAGAACCTTTATCAGTTGTAGGTAGATGGCTGTGTAGCAATGGCAGGAAAAGCAGAAGCAGTGGTGGGCCGGGATGAGGGCGAATTGTGGCACAGGAGATTGGGCCATCTTCACCATGGCGCTTTGAAAATTTTGCAGCAAATTTCTACCAGGCTTCCCAAGGGTACACTTGCGCAGTCAGATCAGTGCAAGGGATGTACTTTCATGAGAAGGATATTCACGCCACGACGATCCTTGAGAGAATTCACACAGACATGTGTGGACCTTTCTCAGTAGCTTCGATAGCAAAGCACAGGTATTATGTGACATTTGTTGATGACTTTTCTCGTAAGTGTTGGATCTTCTTCATGCAGAAGAAGAGCGAGACATACTCAAAGTTCTGTGAGTTCAAGGTGCTGGTTGAGAAAGATTTGGGGAAGTAGGTGAAGGCTCTAAGGAGCGATAATGGTGGTGAATTCATCTCTAGAAAATTCAAAGACATTTGCAACGTAGAAGGAATTTGAAGAGAGCTCATAGCACCTCATAACCCACAGCAGAATGGGGTCATGGAAAGAAAGAATAGAAGGATCATGGGTGTTGCACGGGTGATGTTGCATGATCAGGGCTTTCCCATACACTTGTGGGCAGAAGCATGCAACACTGCGGTTTATGTGCAAAACGGTTGTCCTCATAGAGTACTTGGCATGAGTACACCCAAAGTGGCATTTTCTGGTAAGAAGCCTGATATTTCTCATTTGAAGATTTTTGGCTCACCTATTTACATTCATGTGACGAAGGATTCCAAGAAGAAGCTGGAGCCGACCGCAGAGGTTGGGATATTTTTGGGGTACACAGAAACACCCCACAACTATCGTGTGTATTTTCCAGACAGTTGGAAGACTGTTGTGTGACGGGATATCAAATTTCATGAGGAGAAAGCCATGAATTTGTCACTTGAGAGGGAGCTACACTTGCATGCAGATGAGGAGATACTTGTTCCTAAGGATGAGCCTTAGGATGTGGATCAGCCACAAGAGGAGGTTCATGGAGTGGAAGAAACCACTCATGCAGCACCAAACATCAGAGGGTGGAAGTGCACTACAAAAGCTGAGCGACTGAATCTTGATGTAGCGCAGAATGTAGGAGCACCTACATCACAGCGCAGACAGAGACAATCACCTGACCAAATTACTAGATACATGGCTCTGATGAGCAAGTGTATTGTGACGGAGCCATCCTCTTTCGAGGAAGCTGTGGAGGACCCGGCATGGGTAGATTCCATGGTGGAAGAGTATGATTCGATTGTCAGAAACAGTGCATGGGATATTGTCCCAAGGCCGGAAGGGAAATCAGTGGTAGGTTCGAGATGGATCTACAAAGTGACGCAAGCTACTGACGAGAGCGTCGAGAAGTACAAGGCAATATTTGTTGCTCGGGGCTTCTCACAGATCGAGGGGATCGACTATGAATAAACCTTTGCACCTGTCACAAGGTATTCTTCCATACGGAGCATCCTTGCTCTCTCAGCGCAGATGGGTTGGCACATTCATCAGATGGATGTAAAGACTACATTCCTCAATGGAGTCATTGAGGAGGAGGTGTACATAGAGCAGCCTGAAGGATTTGAAATCTTCAGCAGCAAGTCGCATGTGTGCAGGCTCAAGAGAGCAATGTATGAGCTGAAACAAGCACCTCGTGCTTGGTACACACGAATAGACAGTTATTTCACCGGAATTGGTTTTACCAAGAGTGAGGCAGATCCTAACCTGTACCAAATTGTGGTTGAGGGTAAGTTGCTGATCATTGTACTTTATTTAGATGATTTTATACTCACAGGTGATGAACTGTTGATACACTCATGCAAGGCTATTCTTGCAAAGGAGTTTGAGATGAAGGACTTGGGCCTCCTTCATTATTTCCTAGGATTGGAAATTTGGTAGTGGAAGGGTGGAATGTTTATGTCCTAAGGCAAGTATGCCCAAGAGATACTGGAGAAGTTCAACATGCAAGGTTGCAAGCCTATTGACACTCCTCTTCCTGGTGGTTGGAGGAAAGAGGATGCTATATTGGCAGAGGTAGTGGATGCCACTGTTTATCGACAGTTGGTTGGTTCGCTCATGTATTTGGTCAATACACGACCAGACATATGCTATGTTGTTAACCAGCTTTCACAAGCTATGGTTAAGCATACCAAGATCTTTTGGAAGGCAGGAAAGCATGTCCTAAGGTATCTCAGGGGCACATCTGGATATGGACTGTGGTACAGACAGTCAGATGAGGTGAAGCTGCATGGCTTCACGGATGCAGATTGGGCAGGGAGCCCAATGGACAGAAAGAGCACATCTAGAGGGATTTTTCAGTATCGGTTCTACAACAGTTTCTTGGTACAGCAGGAAACAGAGATCTGTGGCACTCAGTTCAGCAGAGGCTGAGTACATGGCAGCAAGTTTGGCTGCATGCGAGGCTATATGGATGAGGAATATCCTGGTCGGGTTGTTTGGTTCACACTTAGATCCTACTGTGATATATTGTGATAATAAGAGTTGCATTAAACTCTCGGTTAATCCAATATTTCATGATAGATCTAAACATATTTACATCTGGTACCATCATATCAGATACTGTGTGCAGTGGAAGATCATGTTACTATCTTACATTCCTACGGAGGATCAAGATGCTGATATTCTGACGAAGGCGCTCACCAACAGAAAATTCAAATACCATAGAGACAAGATCAGGGTGGTAGATAATCCCTATCTTGTTGAGAGGGAGTGTTGAGATTCAACAAGATGATGAGCTTAGTGAAAATATTCGCCTTCACTAAGTGGGCCCGCAGGCTATTTTTGGTGAAAAGTCTATTTTTAGACATGTCGATCATATTCTATGAGTTACAGGATGCTATTTGTGGATGGTTGGTCAAGTTGGAAAAATATATGGACTTCTATTTTTAGACATATTGGGCGGAATCTATTTTTAGATTTCCAGTCTAAAAATAGATATGTCGAATATTATTAGCTCTTAATAATATTTGAACTATAAACATTATCTTATTCTCTTGGAGCACTTCAGTTAAGTGCACAGATGTGGCACAACAGCTGACAAGAAGGAATTGTACTATTCCTAAGGGTTTACTGGAGCTATTGCATGGAAGATTTAGTTAGAACTCAAGTGGCAGAGTTATGACACAGTTGGAAGAAGTAGTTATGGAGTTGTATTTAGTTTAACTCAGTTAGACTCAGTTGAGCTAGTTGTATCTAGTCTAACTGATTGATACACTAGTGAGAGTGGAGTGAATCAATTAGTTAATTAATTCATAAATATTAACTCATTAATCAAGCTGAAGAATATGTGCATTACTTAACTATAGTGGATATTTGAGTGGAACTAGTGAAGGGTAGGTTTAAAGAGCAAGTGTAAATAGCGGTTGACTATTGAAGTCGTGATATGTCAGCATGATGGAGATGCCAATTAAGTTGCATAATTGCAATCTGAGTGGTCGAGAGTTCATTTAGAAGACATTCTTTCTGGGATTACTATGATGGGAAGGCGGAGCTAGGGTGGGAGAGATCGGTGCATGGATTTGCTAGATCGGACCTTATTAGTGCATAGCGATTGTATTGTACTGATAGCTTGACATGTTCAAATTTGTATGAGGATTGTTACATGATCTCTATGACATATATTATATACAGATATTTGGGGTTTTTAGCTTCAGGCTTTCCCGTTAAATCACTGTGTTAATGTGTGTGAATTTTTATGGTTTCATGTGTGCATTGTGATCTTGTTTATTTCTGCATGTGATGATCAATGGTGGAATAGATTCTGTATTGTGCATGAAGTCAAATAGTGTGTGATCAGGAGAATCTTATACATATAACGCATAAGTTATATAATTTCTACACAATTTGTAAGCTCTTTCCTTACCAACCATCAATAATATAGAGAAGTAGAGGTCACATTAATCACTAATACTCTTCTTCCTCTTTTTTGTAACATTACTAACTTAGTTTCATGTAATCATGTTCCTTCATCTATTTCAATATAAGAATATCACATAATAATTCAAGGATAAATTTCCCTTAAAACCAATTTCAAAACACATTTCCTCTCAATTTTAAAAGATGATACCATGTTCTCTTTTCATACATTTACATGAGCTCTAAGTACAATTAGGAATAAATTCCACCATAATGCCATGTGTGAACATTAAGTGAGATCAACCTATCTAATTTCCTAGATTATGCTAAATAAGCTACACTTATTAACTCTTGATATCACAACCGCAAAAGTATCATTATTATATTACAAAAATCACATATAAGTGTATGAGAATTAACCTGCCTATAACAAGGTAACTAAGGGAAAAATATGCCTCTCTTCATCAGTAAATGTAATAAATGTGATATGCTTATGAAATGGAATCACAAAATATATTGACCCAACAACATTTCCAAACTCGTCAATTAAAATTTTATCAATCCTAATTATTAAGGCAATGCTTCAATCATGATAATTGTATAATGAATGTTGCAGCAAGAGCAACTAATATTACCAATTCATAAGCATTATGTTCTTCTGAAAGTGCCAAATAAAAAATGGACTTGCCAGAATTGAGCACACTAGTTGTTTGCTATAGCCATTCAAACATAAGATTTCACCCCTAAATACATGCAGCTTAGACGAACTTATTATGCTAACTTGCACAAAATCCAACAAAATTAGTCACCGTAAAATTGTTTCCAACAACAACCCCCCTTTTTTTTAATGAAAGCTTTAGATAATAAAATTAGAAAATATCATATTCTCTATTCACACTTCAGCAGTTTATTAGATTCATTTTCACATTCATACAAAATTTATGACATAGGAAGCTACATCCATTAAATAATCTATTCATAAATTTTCTAGTACAAAAAAGCTACAATAAGTAGAACATTTACTCTAACAATTTATATGCACAAAAACTACATTCATGGAAGTTTTGACAAAAACTTTGCAAGCATGCAATCTATAATCTACATCCATTGAGACCTTTTGACAAACAATTTGAAAACATGCAATCTACAGCCATTGAGGCCTTTTGATAAACACTTTGCAAGCATGAAAGCAATCTACAACCACTGATTCATTTTGTCAAACAGTTGGAATCCATCATCTCTTAAGGCAATATGACATGAATCTAAGATTCTCCCTCAACCTATTTAGCTCATAAAATTTATCAATTAATTCTTCAAATCACAAAATATTAAAACAAGGACTAAATCATCTTATTTTTTTCACCCAAAAAAGATAACAAACGCACACAATGGGCAGCAACAATCTGCAAAATCGCCCATATTTACGATTTGGGTTCGGAAAAATGTTTTTTTGGAAACAAGTCGGGGGTTACATGTTCCAATGATATGGAAACTCCCTGATGTTAATCTGAATCGCAACAGAAATGCTCAGGGATGTGATTTCTTAAAACAACAAAAACAAAAATTCCTACTACCTGTACATGGAGAAATAAAACCCAAATTTATGTTGATATTATATTTTCATCAACTCATGAAAACATTATATTAACAAAAATTCATTATAAACTGAACTCAAAAACTTTAGTGTAATATTCCTTCTTAGGAATTTCTGCACTATAGAGAATAAAAACATTGTTTTCAGAAAATTACGTCATAGAACTGAAAAATAGGACTTATATCCTTTATATTATGCTTAATAACCCTTACATACAGAATGGGAGAAGAAACAAATCACTCTAGCTATGTTAAACATATCTCCCCATGTCAATACACCTTAAAAACACCCAAACCCCATGACTTCACCAAACAGAAATTCTGAAGCATGTAACGGTGTTATTCTAAGAGGGATTCTATAGAGAAATATGATTCATAACAGATCTGGAGATTTCATTAATCAAAGAGCCAAGAAAAATGGAGGTTTAGCCTCTTTTACAGAAAATGGAGACAACTTGGCAAGGGTTTCATAAGAGCACAAGTACAAAATGATATCACTGCATAACATTATGCAGTTTACTGCAACTCTGTATATGATATGGCTAAATAATACATGATAGCACATAAAAATGGCTAAATATCCTCCTTACTAACCTTCCAGGAGAGAAATATCCCCCTTCTCCAAGAAACTAGCACAAAATCAAGGGATTTAACCCTACCACAGCATCACCTTCAAAAATGACATAGTTTATGCAAGAGACTGCGCTGTAGGAGTTGGTGATTGCTTGACCCCAAGTCAGATAGTGGAAATGTAGCCTAGAATTCTCCTCTTAGATCCCTTCAACAAGCTGAACCAAGAAAGAGATTGGAACTCCCGCATGAGAATCCCTTGCACTAAACAGTGCAGCAAACTCAGATAAACAGTTGAAGCATGCAAGAAGTCATAAGACTCAAACATAGACAATATTCTGAATGGATCTCATGGCTGCCCTCCCTTCCTTTTTATTCTTGGTGATCCTCCTTACCCTGGACCCCACACATTCATGAGGTTACTTCATTGCAAAGAGTCCTCCATCAAAACTGCGTTGTTCCCACTAGTTTTCCTCCTCTTTTAGCAGCGTTGTTGACCTGGTCAACAAGGTTCTAGTCCTCATGCATTTCCCCCTTTTCACACCAAGGTTGGCTTTATTTTTCCTTCTTACACAAACCCCTTTTCACATTGGGAATGTTTTATTTCTACTAACAATATTTAAGGGTCTCTCTACCCCATTTATTCTTCTAACCTGCAAAATAGAGCAACATATAATATTCCAAATAGTAGCAGCTAATTGGGAATATTACATTCCTCCCCTCTCAAAAGTTGCTTGTCCTCAAGCAACAACAAATAAGGATGATGTAAGATCTTCTCTCCTTCCCAAGTGGCATCCTCATCAGGAGGATTCCTCCATCGAATCAGGTATTATTTGATTATCCTACTCCTTAGCTGCCTCTCTCGTGTATCTAGAATTGCCTCGGGTTGCAAAACTAGATGGCCCTCATCATTAATAGGTGGGAGGTCCATGTTGGAAACTATATTTTGTACAATGGCCTTCTTGAGGCATGAGACATGAAATATATTGTGGATCTTGCTCCCCTTGGGAAGCTCCAACTCATATGCAACTTCCCCGACATGAAGGATCACCTTATATGGCCCATAGAAATGTGGTTTGAGCTTTTCAACCCCTTTCTCCTTGAGTTTAGATTTTCTATATGGCTGAAGGCGAAGATAGACTAGATCATCTACCTCAAACTGTCTCTCTATCCGACCATGGTCTGAATATATCTTTTGCTGATTTTGGGCAGTAGCAATGTTGTCTTTAAGGGCCCAAAGTATGTCTTGACTCTCTTGAATCCATTCCTTTTCTCTGGGAGCCTTTCTTGCTCCAAAGATGACATCAACAAATGAGAGTGCATCATACCCATAGAGAGCTCAAAATTGGGTCATACCAATGGACATATGGTAAGTGGTATTGTAACAATACTCCCCCAAATGGAGCCAACACAGCCATGCCTTCTGTTTCCCTGCAAAATAGTTTCTCAAGTAGCCTTCCAATCACTTTTTCACTATTTCAGTTTGCCCATCGGTCTATGTATGGTAGCTGTTACTTGGTGTCAATTCAGTCCCCACTAACTGGAAGAGTTCTTGCCAAAAGCCACCCATGAAGCAGCTGTCCCGGTCACTCACTATGGTCTTTGGGAGACCATGGAGTCTAAACACATCTCTGAAGAAGAGCTTAGCTACCTGTGAAGTAGTATAATGTGCAGAAATGGAAAAGAAGTGTGAATACTTTGTTAGTCTATCAACAACTACAAAGATACAATTCGTACCTTGAACAATAGGTAGACCGGTGATGAAGTCCATGGAGATGCTTTCCCATTTTCCATCCAGAATGGGTAGTGGCTGCAATAATCCGGCTGGATGAGTGTGTTCTCCCTTGTTTTGCTGAAAAAATATGTACTCCTTGATATGTTCAAGCATGTCCTCCTTTAGACCCTCCCATGAGAATCTCTCCCTTATGGCCCACTAAGTCTTTGTGAATCCCTGATGCCCTGAAAGTGGGGAATCATATGATGCTTGCAAGATCTTCTCTTTGAGCTTAGAATTCTTATCCAAAAAGACCTGGTCTCAGTGATAGATGATTTCATCCATCACTCTATACCTCTCATCAGCGATCACCCCATCAAGTATCTCACATACAAATTTTTCCTTGGAGTAGTCAACCAACAATTGAGCCTTCAAGGATAGCGTTGTTGGTCTTCTGGATAGAGAATCAGCCACTATATTTCTCTTCCCCTTGACATACTCTATGAAAAAGTCATAAGATTGGATATTTCTTACCCATTTTTGTTGTCTTTCTTGGAGCTGATTTTGTTTAAGAAGGAATCTGAGACTGTTATGATCAGTTTTCACCCTAAATTTATTCCCCACCAAGTATTGTCGAAATCTGGCTAAGTGACGCCAAAAAAACTGAAATCAGACCCCTAAGGAGAGCTGGTCAACTATAGCGTGGCTCTGTCAGCATTTCCCTTTGGTTTACCCCGCGTGGCTCTTAATCTTCTTTTTAATTTATTTATCAATTTCAAAGAAATTGACAAATAAATATTTTCACAACTTTCGAACGTTAATTCTATCTCCCGGCTTATATATATTATCTCCAAACTTTAGGACTAAAGTTATAACCCTTCGCACTTTATATTAATACTCCACGCTTTTTGAATAAATGGCTTATAACAAACCTTTGGTACTGGCCCCACCTTTACAATCGATAGACCAATCAAACGCATGCACTGTACCTCATTTATCGTTCGCACACCTAGTTTATCGTTCGCGCATCTACAGCAAGCGACCACCGTCTGATGGCCCTTTCCCAGATCAACGGCTCTCGGCAATATCGCTCAGCATCTTGGTACGAACGATAACGTGCGATGGCGCGGTTTAAACAGTGGTTTTCCGAGGGTCCACTTTGCCACGCGTCGAACACTCTATGGAATCTCTCCCCAACCAGCAAATACCACTTATTCACCAAAAGTGGTGCGATATGGGCAATCCACCTTTGCAATCTGTTCGTGGTTTCGGTACAGTGATTGACCACGGGTGTACGTCTAGTTTGTGCTATTCTTTTATCCACTTCGTTTGTTAACTCAGGTTCTGACCCTGGTTAAGAATTTCCAATTAACAATAAACAAACATAATTTATTTATTGAGCGGGATTTCTATTACCATTAAACAGAGTTCACGACCAGGGTTTATCCAAACAATTACAGGGAAATAGACAGAGAAATGCAGACTTATACAACCACCACATCCAATGATTCCACACGGAACCATCGTACAATCATCTCACTATTAAACAATTTCTTCACAATTAACAGTTCGAGGAAATACAATGGCCAACGAGCACAGAAATTGTTTAAATGGAAACAATTGTTAACACAGAGACTTTATTTTAGAAACTCCCCTCCTTTTCTCCTTTCCCTCCCAATACATCCGAGGGATTACATTTCTATACATGAACATTTGTCTGTTCGGTTCCTCTGTGAGGGCCGTTTTAGAAAACGTACAGCCTAATTACAATTTATTCAAATAATTGAAATATGACAGATGGCTAACTATTCGACTTCTACTAAATCTAACTGATCTAAATAATACAGTCAGCTGAGGTATTGACACCTAGCTATTACAATTCAAATTTTTTTAACCCTCCTAGCCACAACATGTGGACAAAACTTCCTACATTGCTGGCTAGCATCTAATGCCCCTGCATCAGACTCCCGAGGGCAATTTTCTTCATGGGCTCCTGTCCATGAGCTCTTCCACTGATCTGCCTATCTTCTGCAACATTCCTTCAGACATCCAAGTGGCATCTTCCTCTGGCTTATCCTTCCATTTGGTCAAGTACTGAAAGTACTCTTGTCCTCTGGTCCTTCTGAATGGTCTTTTATCCATATCTTCTCTGGTTGCAAAGGTTGCACTGGAGGTAGCTGTTATTTCCACTCAATTTTTCCCTTGTCTACTGATCCTTCTTCTGCACCATCATCTTCATACTTGTACAAATATGAAACATTAAAAATGGGAGATATTCCAACATGAGGAGGTAATTCAATCTCATAAGCATTTGCAGAAAACTTTCTAAGTATCTTGCATGGCCCAATCTTTTTGAACTTTAATTTGTTGTACTGCTTCTTTGGGAATCTCTCCTTTCTCAAGTGTGCCAAAATTAGATCTCCTACTTCAAAATGAACTTCTTTTCTGCTCAAGTCTGCTCTGTTTTTGTATTTGATGCTGATGCCTTGTAGTTGTTGTTTCACTTGTTCATGTATGGCCTGGATCTCTGAAGCAAATTCCTCACCATCTGCACTCCTTAGCTCTGCCTTTCCCAGATTTCTTAACTCTGATATTCCTCTGGGGTGTATTCCATAAACAATATGAAATGGGCTCTACCCTGTGCTCCTCTTTGGTGAGCCATTATATGCATATTTTGCCTGAGGCAAAATATTGTCCCATTGCTTGGGATGCTCCCCTGCAAGACTTCTCAACAAATTTACCAGACTCCTATTCACTACCTCAATTTGTCCATCAGTCTGGGGATGATAAACTGAGTTGAAACTCAGTTTGGTACCAATTTTCTTCCACAATTTCCTCCAAAAGTGACCCAAAAATCTGGTGTCTCTGTCTGAAACAATACTCTTGGGAAACCCATGCAATCTAACAACTTCTTTGAAAAACAAGTTAGCAACATGGGTGGCATCACTAGTTTTATAGCATGGAATAAAATGTGCCATTTTGGAGAATATGTCCACTACAACAAAGACTGCATCATTCCCTCTCTGAGTCTTGGGCAATCCTAGAACAAAATCCATACTCACCATGTCCCAAGGCCTGTCTGGAATAGGCAAGGGAGTGTACAATCCTACATTCTGGCTCCTTCCCTTAGCATACTGACAGATTTTGCAATTCTTCACAAACTTATCTACTTCTGTTCTCATCCTGGGCCAGTAATAGAAGTGACTCAGCTGCTCATAGGTTTTATCAGTACCAAAGTGTCCAGCAAGTCCACCACTATGCTTCTCTTTGATCAAATTTTCTCTCATGGAACATCTTGGTACACACAGTTGGCTTCTTCTGAATAACAAGTCCTCCTGCAGGAAATAATCCAGCCACTGGCTTCTATCTGTTAAAACAGGGTTACTACATGCCTCAAATGCTTCTTTAAAATCTGGATCTGTTTTATATAATTCTTTGAGAAAATCAAATCCTACAACTTCAAAATTTGTTTCTTGAGCAAGCAGGTGCCTCCTACTCAAAGCATCAGCTACTTTATTGGCTTGGCCACTTATATGTTTCAAAACAAAATTAAAACCTTGGAGATACTCAACCCATTTAGCATGCTTATGTTTCAACTTGGGCTGTTGTACAATATACTGCAAAGCATGATTGTCAGAATATAGTACAAATTCCCTAGACATCAAGTAGTGTCTCCATTTCTTCAATGCCTGAACAATTGCATAGAATTCCTTCTCATAAGAGGAATACTTCGTTCTGGTGTCATTCATATTTTCACTGAAATATGCCATAGGCCTATCATCCTAACTCAACACAGCTCCAATGGCCTCTCCACTGGCATCACACTTTACTTGAAATGGTTTGGAAAAATCAGGCAGAATCAAAACAGGCTTCTCAGTTATCTTTTTCTTCAAAATTTTAAAGTTTCTTTCTGCATCAGTAGTCCACTTAAATGGTTTTTTTCTCTTCTTTATTGTCTCAATTATGGGTGCATTGATCTTACTGAAGTTTCTTATAAACTTTCTGTAAAAACTAGCAAGTCCATGGAAACTTCTTACCTCAAAAACATTCCTGGGTGAAGGCCACTCCACAATTTCCTTAACCTTTTCTGGGTCCATCTTCAATCCTTCTGCAGAAACAACAAACCCCAAATACACCAAATCTTCCTTCATGAATGAGCATTTCTTCAAATTTATCAGCAATTTCTCTTGGTGCAGCTTCTTCAAGACATGATTAAGATGCCTTAAATGTTCTTCTTTAGTTATGCTGAAAACTAATATATCATCCAGATACACTATCACAAATTTACCAATGAATTCTTTCAATACTTCATTCATAAGTCTCATAAAATTACTAGGTGCATTTGACAACCCAAAAGGCATTACCATCCATTCATACAGTCCTTCATTTGTTTTAAAGGCAGTTTTCCACTCATCACCCTCTCTTATTCTAATTTGATGGTATCCACTTTTTAAATCTATCTTTGAAAAATATTTAGCACCACTCAAACAGTCCATCAAATCCTCAACTCTGGGCAAAGGGAATCTATACCTGATTGTGATCTTATTGATTTCTCTGGAATCAGTACACATCCTCCAGCCTCCATCTTTCTTTGGGCTCAATACTATTGGTACTACACATGGACTCAAACTTTCCCTGATCAGCCCCTTGTCCACCAACTCCTGTACTTGTCTCCTGATTTCCTCATTTTCCTTGGGAGTCATTCTGTAGGCTGCCTTATTTGGAAGATTTGAACCAGGGATAAAATCTATCTGATGGCTGATCTTTCTCACAGGTGGCAGCTCATCAGGTAAATCATCCACAATAATGTCACAATAATCATCTAACATCTCTTGGATTTCTACTGGCAAATCAGAAATATTTGTAGAAGTAAGAACTACTTTAGGTTTGCAAACTAAAGCAAAAATTACCTCTTCTTCTTCTATCTGCTGCAGATATTCCTTCCCGCTCAGCAACAAAGTCTTTGGATCAATCACTCTGCTGGATGGCTCTCCTTCTTCCATGGGTATCAATGTATGGTGTACCCCATCTTTGAAGAACTTGTAAGTGTTCTTCTTTCCATCATGCACTGCTGCTCTGTCAAACTGCCAAGGTCTACCCAGCAGTATATGACACACATCCATGGGCATTACATCACACAGGACCTTATCTTTGTATTTGCCCATTTGCAGCTCTATCTCACACTGTTCTTTCACAACCAGCTGGTGCCCTTTATGCAGCCAGGACACCCTGTAGGGAGTTGGATGCTCCCTTGTCTTCAACTTCAAATTTTCTATTACCTCAGTGGAAACCAGATTGTCTGTGCTGCCACTATCAATGACTAGCTGGCAGCATTTCCCTTGGACTTTGCATATGCTCCTAAACAAAGTCTTCCTTTATGCAGGCTCAGTGACCTCTTTGGCTTGCTTCAACAGGACCTTATTTACCACCAAGGATTCTCCCCTCTCTGGAAGAATTTCTTCTTCAATTTCTGCCTCTTCTCTAGTCTGGGAAACAACAACATTTCTTGGACCAGCACCCACATTCTCTGGACATTCATAGTGCTTGTGTCCCACTTGCTGACATCTATAACACCTCAATTCTCTACCTCTTCCTCTGTCTCTGCCTCCTCTTCCTTTTCCTCTGTAAGAACCCCTTCTGCCCCTTGCATCATCCTCTACAGATGCATTCTGAGGTGAGCTACTGTTAGCTCCATCCCTGGGTGTAGTAGGCTTTCCTCTACCACCCTAACTTCCCTTTCCATGGAAAGTACCTCTCTTCTTGGCAGACTGTTTCCTCAGGAGTTTCTCCTCTGCTTTCAAGGCCATTTGATAGGCCTCTTCCACTGTCTTAGGAGACAGGAGAGCAATATCATCTTGGATCTCTAGCTTGATACCATTCACATATCTGGAAGTCTTCTCTGGTGTTTCTTGGAATTGCCCAGCCCTTATGGTTACTTTGTAGAATTCCTCTTTGTATTCTTTTACTATCAGCAACCTATGTCTCAGGTTCTACATTTGCTTATACAATATTAGCTGGTAATCACTAGGCAAGAATTTACCTTTTAATTTAGCCATCATTCTGGTCCAGCTCTTGATAGGTTGCTTGCCAACTCTCCTTCTTTCTACCTGCACTCCATCCCACCAAAGTGCAGCATGTCCCTTTAGCTTTGTCACCGCAAACTTGACCTTTTTATCTTCACTTATTTCTTCATAGTAGAAGCACTTGTTCATTTCATTTATCCAGTCCACCAGTTCCTCTAGATTCATTCCCCCTGCATAACTCGACACTTCAATTCTGGGCTTAACTGCAGACCCCAGAACAGTTCGAAGGAGCCTCATGTCAAGAGGAATCTCAACACTTTCTTCAGCTTCTTCTGTTTCAGGTTCGCTGATGTCTTTCGGATCTCTGGGCTATCTTTTCTCCATGGCATCCATTCTAGCTTCAACCCTCTGCAACATTCCCAACACCTCAGTGTTGGCAACAGGTCTCCTTCTGCCAGCACCTCTACCAACTCGAATTGCCATGTCAGCTCTTCTGCAAAAACAACCTTAAAACAATGGCTCTGATACCACAAATGACGCCAACAAAACTGAAATCGGACCCCTAAGGAGAGATGGTAAACTATAGCGTGGCTCTGTCAGCATTTCCCTTTGGTTTACCCCACATGGCTCTTAATCTTATTTTTAATTTATTTATCAATTTCAAAGAAATTGACAAATAAATATTTTCACAACTTTCGAACGTTAATTCTATCTCCCGGCTTATATATATTATCTCCGAACTTTATGACTAAAGTTATAACCCTTCGCACTTTATATTAATACTCCACACTTTTTGAATAAATGGCTTATAACAAACCTTTGGCTCTGGCCCCACCTCTACAATCGATAGACCAATCAAACGCATGCACCGTACCTCATTTATCATTCGCGCACCTCATTTATCGTTCGTGCATCTACAGCAAGTGACCACCGTCCGATGGCCCTTTCCCAGATCAACGACTCTCAGCAATATTGCTCGGCATCCTGGTACAAACGATAACGTGCGATGGTGCGGTTTAAACGGTGGTTTTCCGGGGGTCCACTTTGCCACGCGTCGAACACTCTATGGAATCGCTCCCCAACCAGGAAATACCACTTATTCACCAAAAGTGGTGCAATATGGGCAATCCACCTTTGCAATCCGTTCGTGGTTTTGGTATAGTGATTGACCACGGGTGTACATCTGGTTTGCGCTATTATTTTATCCGCTCCATTTTTTAACTCAGGTTCTGACCCCGATTAAGAATTTCCAATTAACAACAAACAAACGTAATTTCTTTATTGAGCGAGATTTCTATTACCATTAAACAGAGTTCACAACCAGGGTTTATCCAAAAAATTATAGGTAAATAGACATAGAAATGCGGACTTATACAACCACCACATCCAATGATTCCACACGGAACCAGCGTACAATCGTCTCACTATTAAACAATTTCTTCACAATTAATAGTTCGAGGAAATACAATGGCCAACGAGCACAAAAATTGTTTAACTGGAAACAATTGTTAACACAGAGACTTTATTTCAGAAACTCCCCTCCTTTTCTCCTTGCCCTCCCAATACATCTGAGGGATTAAATTTATATACATGAACATTTGTCTGTTCGGTTCCTCTGTGAGGGCCGTTTTAGAAAACGTACAGCCTAATTACAATTTATTCAAATAATTGAAATATGACAGATGGATAACTATTCGACTTCTACTAACTCTAACTGATCTAAATAATACAGTTAGCTGAGGTATTGACACCTAGCTGTTACAATTCAAATGTTTTGAACCCTCCTAGCCACAACATGTGGACAAAACTTCCTACATTCTTCCTGCTCTCAAAGGCTATAGGATGCCCTCCTTGCATCAAGACTACTCCAATTCCTTCACCTGATGCATCACATTCCAACACAAAAGGTTGAGAGAAATCAGGTAAAACTAATACTAGACAAATACTCATTACCTCTTTGAGCTTATCAAAAGCCCTTTGCACTGTAGGTGTCCAACTGAAAGCTCCCTTCTTGGTCAAGTCTGTAAGTGGTGCTACAAGTTGAGATAACCCTTTGACAAACTTCTGGTAATATGTGCATATGCCTACAAATCCCCAGAGTTCTGTAACGTTCCTTGGCTCAGGCCAATCCTTGATTTCCTGGATCTTTTCTTCATGCACCCTTACTCCATCCACTCTAATGATGTGGCCAAAGTAAAGCATCTTTGTGAGGCCAAACTCACATTTCGAGAGTTTAGCATAGAATTGTTGATCCTTGAGGATATGCAACATTGTCTCAATATGTTGCAAATGTTCCTCCCATGTGTGGCTCTAAATAAGAATATCATCAAAGAAGACCAATACAAAACTTTATTAGATGACCACGAAAAATGTGGTTCATGCAAGATTGGAATGTTTTTTGGGCATTGGTCAAACCAAATGGCATTACCAAGAACTTAAAATGCCCATAGTGACACCTAAATGTTGTTTTGGGAATGTCTTGATCCCTCACCCTGATTTGGTGATATCCGGATCTCAAGTCAATTTTGGAAAAATACTTGGATCCTCTTAGCTCATCCATCAGCTCATTGATCTTGGGAATTGGATATCTATTCTTCATGGTATTTTTGTTTAGGGCTCTATAGTCAATGCACATCCTCAATGTGCCATCCTTCTTCTTAACCAGGACCACTGAAGATGCAAAAGGGCTAGTGCTAGGCCGTATGTGACCTAGAGCTAGTAGTTCTTGAATGGCCCTTTCAATTTCATACCTATAAGCTTTGGGATGCCTATAAGGGGTGGTAATCACAGTTTGAATCCATTTATCCAGCTCAATAGTGTGCTCAAATACCCTATCAGGAGGTCTCCCTGGTGGAATATCCCCAAATACTATAGAATACCAGTCTAAGAGAGATTGCACATCAGGATGCACTAGTGAATATTTGACTCTAGCTTCAGATAAACACAGTTCTACTGCCCATTCTATGTCTCCTCTGCATAAGTCTACCTCCATCTTGCAAGCTAAAATAATTTGAGGGGGGTAAGTGTGCATACCTTTGATTTTTTGATGCTTACCATCCTCCTTCCCTATCCATTCCATCTCTAGAGCCTCCCAATCAGTGGCGACTCTCCCAAGAGTGATCAACCATTCGACACCCAATATAACATTGGTGTCAGGAATATCAACCACAAATAAGTGGTCTCTCATAGTGTAGGTTCCCATAATGATAGACAATTATGGAACATACTTGACACACTGAAAAGTTTTGGCTCCTGGAACCAAGACTGAAAAACCTTCAAAGTCTTCCATATGGATGCCCCTATTCTTTACTAATTGTGAATCAATGAAGTTATGAGTAGCTCCACTGTCTACTAGAACTGATACCCTCTGCCCCATAACAGTACCTCTAACTCTTAAAGTTAGATATTTAGGGACTCCTCTTAATGTTGCAAGAGCTCCTCCCCTTGGAGCAAAAGTTTTTGCTGCATCTTTTGTAGGTGGTACAACACTGGTCCTCTCTTCTTCATCAGAAAATATCTCAATATAGTGAGCCCTCCCTGCAATACATTCATGGTTTGGCACCCATGGATTTTGACAAGTAAGGCAAAGTTTCTACTTCCTTAATCTCCTTTTATTATGGTCAAGAGGTGTCTTCTTTGGCCATGAGGATTTCTCCTGCTGCAACAATGCCTTTGCCTTCGGCAAGGCATGTTGTAAATCTCTAGCCTTCTCCACAGCCTCTAGGAGTGTAGTTGGTTTAGTGGATCTTACTAACCCATGCAATGGTTCATCCATCCCATCAATAAACATACATACCCTTCTGCTCATAGTGAGGTTGGACACCATTACTGAAAGCTTCAAATATTCAGCAATATAATCTTCTAGCTCTCCCTTTTGTTTGATCTTGGTTAGCACCACAAAGTGGGCCTCTGGATCCCTTGGATCAAATATCTCTACTAGTCTCTTGGTGAAGACTGAGTATGAAGTGATATGAGCATGTCCAAGTGTAGTTAGCCCATGGAACCACCATTCATGAGCCTCCCCTTCTAAGTGTAGTGCAGCTATTTTGATAGCTTCTATTTCAGAAACCCTATTGAGTTGAAAGTAAGTATCCAACTTCTCCACCCAAGCCTTGGTTATGCACTTAGGTGATCCATCATATATAGGCAAGAATAATCTCCCCATACTGCACTGTAGGTCTGATTCCTACATAATCCTCCCCTTTTATGGTGATAGCAAGTTCTCATCCCTTCCTTGATCTGGCAGAATTCATGAAAGCTCAAGTGTTCTTTGAACCTTCGGGATTAAGACTCATACTCCACAAAATAGTCACCAAGGGTTTATTACTCCCTGTATTCAGATAGGAATGAGGTAATAGTGGAGAATTGTAGTGAAGGATGTGTGGCTAATTGTTCCACACAAGGTACATCGCTAGTGCTTGCTTCATGGTAAAACCCCTTAGGGCCTTCTTTATGCCTCATCTCCTTGAGATCTCTTGCAATGTTCTGCATGGTTTGAAGAAGGAGATTTGAAATATATTTCTCCTCCATACTGTAGATATATTTTCCCCACAATCTGAACCAAGAGCATAGCTCTGATACCACTATAATATTCCTTCTTAGGAATTTCTACACTATGGAGAGTAAAAATGTTGTTTTCAGAAAATTACGTTACAGAACTGAAAAATAGGACTTGGATCCTTTATATTATTCTTAATAACCTTTACATACAAAATGGAAGCAGAAACAAATCACTCTAGCTATGTTAAACAGATCTCCCCATGCCAACACACCTTAAAAACACCCAAGCCCCATGACTTCACCAAACAGAAATTTTGAAGCATGTAAAATCATTATTCTAAGAGGGCTTCTATAGAAAATTATGATCCATAACATATCTGGAGATTTCATTAATCAAAGAGCCAAGAAAAATTGAGGTTTAGCCTCTTTTACAGAAAATGGAGACAATCCGACAAGGGTTTCATAAAAGCACAAGTTCAAAATGATATCACTGCATAAAATTATGCAGTTTACTGCAAATCTGTATATGATATGGCTGAATAATACATGAGAGCACATAAAAATGGTTGAATATCCTCCTTACTAGCCTTCCTAGAGAGAAAGAGCCCCCTTCTCCAAGAAACTAGCACAAAATCAATGGATTTAACCCTACCACAGCATCACCTTTAGAAATGACGAATTTTCTGAAAGAGACAATGTTGTAGGAGTTGGTGACTACTTGACCCCAAGTCAGATAGTGGAAATGTAGCCCAGAATTCTCCTCTTAGATTCCTTCAACAAGCTAAACCAAGAAAGAGAGTGGAACTCCCGCATGAGAATCCCTTGCACTAAACAGTGCAGCAAAATCAGCTAAATAGTTGAAGCATGCAAGAAGTCATAAGACTCAAACATAGGCAAGATTCTGAATGACTCTCATGGCTGCCCTCCCTTCCTTTTTATTCTTGGTGAGCCTCCTTACCCTGGACCCCACACATTCATGAGGTTACTTCATTACAAAGAGTCCTCCATCAAAACTGCGTTGTTCCCACTGTTTTTCCTCCTCTTTTAGCAGCGTTGTTGACCTGGTCAACAAGGTTCTCGTCCTCATGCATTTCCCCTTTTTCACACCAAGGGTGGCTTTATTTTTCCTTATTACACAAACCCCTTTTCACATTGGGAATGTTTTATTTCTACTAAAGGGATTTAAGGGTCTCTCTACCCCATTTATTCTTCTAACCTGCAAAATAGAGCAACATATAATATTCCAACTAGAAACAGCTAATTGGGAATATTACATTTAGCAACAC
Organism: Pinus albicaulis; assembly: GCA_034641835.2. NCBI lineage: Eukaryota > Viridiplantae > Streptophyta > Pinopsida > Pinales > Pinaceae > Pinus > Pinus albicaulis. The sequence goes on from CM076584.1 coordinate 460,589,301, forward strand.
ATTCTTGTTTTAATCCCTCCTACTCTCCAATTCTCTCCCTCTCATAATCTTTTTCAAATCTCTCTAACCCTTGGTATCACAATGCACCCCCCCCAACTCCCAAGTGAGAATATATGAGACACGTATATAGGAGGAGAAACAAATTATTGTCATAAAATAGGAGTAATATGCATGCCTTGTATTCCATTTAAAGGAGCGTAAATCATGCCATTAAGGAGAGGTATGCATGCCTTAGTTAATGAGAGTGTAACATATGCATTAAAGAGAGTGTAAGAGGAATCTTTTATGACATGTGTTTAATGAGTGTAAGAGGAATATGTCATTATTTTATGAGTGCATAAAAGAGAGTGTAATGTATTATTAAAAGAGAAAGAGAGTTACATAGAGCCATGAGAATCATAAGGAGAAAGTTGTCAAGTGATTGAGGAGATATAATTCACTTTTAATAATAATATAATAGTCCCATAAGAGATAAAAATGATATTAATAATATTAATAATATTGAGTATTAAGTCGACATTGAACTATTAGGATTGATCAATGATAATTTAAGTGATTTTCCTTTAAGTATACTTGATTACCCATTGATTGGAGGTGATTTAATATTTTTTGAAAGTCATACTTGAGATGTTAGACATGACTTTCTATTTTTAGAAATTCACTCCAAAATTGTTAGGAATGAGATTTTATTAAGGAAATTCATCCCTGAGCTTCCCATTAGTGGTATTTTTCTTCTGGAGAATAGGGATTATGCAACCCTATCGCATCCATCTTCGTGCCTTAATAGATTGAGGACTCTGCACCCTGATCTACTCTAAAGATCCAATATTCCACACCTTGATATTTTAAATATTCAAGACTCTACGCCCTAAACATTTCATTATAGATCCAAGACTCCATATCTTTATCTTTCATGGATTTAGGTCTGTGTGCCCTGATCCTTTTATTATATATCCAAGACTCCACGTATTTATATTACATGAATTTAGGACTCTGTGCCCTAATTTTCATGGCTTCTCATCTACTCTGTTTTGAAACTATGTGCTTCACCTTAAGGTACCGATTGTGAGCTCATACCCATCTGATGGTTCATTGGTAAGATCTTCTTCCAAGACCTGCACACATCACAATCTCATACATCAAAGGAATCAAATTAATTTCATAATTAACTTATTCACATTTTACCAAGGATTGTGCATGACTTCCACAGTCATTTTCGTGTTGGAGAAATGACTTCCGCATTCATTTATAAGTCGAGCATCCTTGTTGGCAATGACCAAGTCCCCTACGACATCATGCTTAGTACGATATTAAGCACATATAATCATACAAATCATGTATCATCCATAAATCATAATTAAACATATGTTCCACATAACCATGATCATCCATGGACCTATGTGTCTTATTCCTGGATCACCATCCATGTCATACACCTATGTCAAAACTAGGATACCAAAAGAGAAAACATGGCTAATATGCTCTTAATCAAAATTAGTTCTTATACACAAAACCATAGATATTATCATAAGAACACAACAACTAGGTGACCCAAACCAGGTCTATAGAATATAAGCATGTATAAGTTTTTCATGCATAATATTATATCATTATATCAAAATCACCCTCTCCAAGTGTCATCAAAGTTATCTCACCAAGAAGGGACACTACATACGCCCCCTCTTGGGTTAAACTTGGCCCGAAGTTTTTCCTACAGCCATAAGATACTTAGTTCTTTTTTATTCTCCTATCAATAAGTTGTTAACCTTATGTATATGTATTTGATATATTTTTATTCATGCCAATCGATAGTTTAATGTTTTCTAAATTGGAAGCAACTCCATGAAAACTAAAACATACCATTCTTAATCAAGTAGAAAATATATCCATACTATATTAGCCATGTTTTGATATTAAATACCAAATATTTCTATATCAAAACCAAACATACAATTTATAGTACCATATCAAATTACTATTTTATATAATTGATATGACATCTACTTAAGTTATCTATAATAATTTGATATTCTACATGTTTTTCTTTCTCATAGTCTGTATGAATCATACATGTGTCATCTTCTTGGTTCTGTAGTACTTTGAGCTTGCCAAGCTATAAATAGATCACACATTAGTTGTATAAACAACAAGGATGGTCCATCACATATCATAATCAAATTTGCATACAATAAGCATAAAATCATTCACATACAATTGTGAGTGAAATTATGAAACAAAACATGATGTCATATATAAACCCACTCTTATATCCCACTTGATTTATGTCTTCTCAATCCAAGTTTCCCCTTTTCATTCCATAAGACACCCTTGCAATCAAAATATTTAGGATATACCTTTATTTTTTACTAAACGTTTACTCTTTAGGAAAAATCACAATTTGAGGTTCAAAGCACCATTTTTTTTTTTTAATAAACTAACAAGCTAAGGTTTAATACGGTCCTCATTGACCCACTTATGTATTATATATCATTCCTTTAGTTTCCATAATCTTAATTATTATTCACTTCTCTAAATTGAGAATCAATTATGAATGACTCCGTTAGAAGATCTTCATTCTGAAATAAAATTAATGATATCGTTTTGAAAGAGGCTTGTAATCAAGAACAACTCTCACAATTATGAAAATAGAGTATCTATATTATTGAATATACCTTTATAACTAAAAGTCAATTTGTTTTCCAACTATGAAACCACTCATGATTTCTATTCAGTGATTAATCAATTCATTTGGTTTCATGTCGTATTCCTTACTATTAATATCTAAGCAACAACAAGCTATGAAAGCCATACATTTCTCAAAATGTGATGAATCTTGTTGAATCTAAATAATATTTAGACTATCACAAGGTAATTTCTAGCCTAAATTTAAACCCTTGAGAATTACCACCCTCTCATATTATTACGGCATTTTGTAGGACTAATAAATACTCATACAACTATACATCCCAACACAAAAATCCTAAATCCAACAATCTCTTCCCTTCCACATACAATACAATCATTTTAGGCTTCTAAATCATGCAAAAATTCCATTTCATCAAAATGTGGTCTCACTCTCCTTCAATTTCTATATCAAAAATATCACAAACACATATTCTTGTAAAACAAGAACTCAACTAATATTTTCATTAATCACGTGCCTTTTTCTTTAAGTTCAAATAAAACAAAGTTATCACCACACAAAATGATTACCTTCTAAACATGTCATTATCTTAACAATTTATAAACAATGTGAATTTTGACTTGATCGCCTGACTAACAATAGTTTAGAATAGTACATGAGTTCAATCCTCATAATTTCTCTAATTAATTTGGTTAAATAGAATTCAACCAATATTCAACTGACAAAATCATTAAAGAGACTATTATGGCTTTCCTAGACCTAATTTGTCTTAATCCAATAGAAAAGTTATTTCATCAACTTATCACAATAATCTTTTTCTACATTTCAAGCATTTTAAAATCATTTTAATTCTAGCTAAATTGAGCACATACATAAGGATTACAATACTAGAGGATAGACACCTAGTTCACACTTGAATCCATATATCAAAACCAGTTATTCCAAATATTCTAAACCGCCTAATGGTGTTTAGTATACCAATCTTAGTATCTTCATTTTTAATAAAAATAAAACAATGGATTTAAATCTCAAGAAAATTCATGTTACAAATCTCTATCCATTTAACTTTAATTACACATAATCACTCCTCCTTAATCATGTCTGTGGGATTCCATCAAAATATTCTAACCAAAAGAATCACTTAGCTCATAGATATATTTTAGTATGGATTCCACACCCATACCTTATCTCATTACTTAGCTCATAGATATATGCTAGTATAGATTCCATACCCATACATTTTCTCATATATATATGCTAGTATGGATTCCACACCCATACAATAGCTCATATATATATGTTAGTATGGATTCCACACTCATACATTTGCTCATAGATATATGATAGTATGGATTCCACACCCATACATTAGCTTAAGAAAAACATAACATTCAAGTGTTCCTTAAAATGCCTTCCAAAACCCTTCATGCACCAGTCATTTAAACCTCTTGTTTATTAGGGAGGCCATACCTCAACCTAGTATTTGAGTAATTTCAAGTTATTTGATGCATAACATCAACACAAACTACACAAAATCATGTCAAAGAAATCAGAGGAATTTATTCTTATTCATTAAGAATTTATTTCCAAATCATATTTTAACACATCTACTTAATGCACATACATTACTCCTGAATCTACATTCACAGTTAAAAATGACATCATTCAAGGTAGCTTTTGTTAAGTTTCCATTATTGTAGGTACGAAAAGATTCAAAATTAACATGATGAACTTAATCATCATGTTAATTGAATCTCAACATTACACTTGTTACACATTCCCAAAGCATACACACCAAGGTCATCTTACTATAGTCCATATTAAGCCAAAAATCTTCTTGGTAGATACGATTTTAGCTATTAAACATGGCTACTAAGTCCATATCACATTGATAATTATGCATGAAACATATATGCAACCATGCATGCACTCCACCTATATCACTCATCGATTGAAAATCAAGCCATTCACATGCTTCGGTTTAACCCCAACGTTCTCAAGCACATCCTTTTATAGCATGTCTTTAATCATTTTAACATATTGTTAATAACTTGTCTTAACAAAAGTATAAAGGAATATAAGAAAGCATTCTTTTTCTTTCATGAGTTTCTAAATGACGTAATAATAATAATATCCTCTATGCAACCAATATATTAGCCTCTGTCATAAACAATTATAAATCAAAAATAAATTAAATAAATTAAATATTAAAAGTTAGGAATTTATGTCTAACTCCTAGATTGGTGTATGGTTGAGAAATTGTCTCAACCAAAGTGTCCAAGACAGAACGCATTATCTTGAGACACATTCTCCTCATCTATTTAATTGTATTATTACATTCTTTTAATAATGAGAAAATATGTGAGGAATTCATAAGGTTGAAGCCTTTTCCACCATGATTGTATTTGGGTATAAATCTGTGTGTTTTTATATGTGTTAATGGTGTGTGATTATGCAACATTTGGTATCATAGCATTGATTTGTCATTGCTAGACTATGTTCTAAAACATTCTCAACCGTTGTTTGTAGGTTTCTTTGTGGGAGACAGTGGATTAGTATTGGCATCATTAAGATTCCGTTTTGTTGAATGTATAACTGCATACTTGTTTGGTTAGAGAAACATTGTATATTCGCTTGATATAGGGAAGCGCTGCATATTTGATTTTCCTCTAGCAATTATTTTCTAATATATACTCTATGTAAAGAGTCCTCAAGTAGTACTCTACCTCCCCTAACAAGATTATCTTCCAACCTGGATCATCAAACGTCAAATTCCTGAACTGTGATTTCTGCGAGTGTTTTTTTTCACCTGGAGTTGATATTTATGAAATTATGAGCATTTTAGTAGCAGATATCCTTTTCGGTTTCTCTACATATTTCACATGATAATATTCAGTTTTTTATCAATTGGACAACGACAAGCTAGTAGATTTTTTGTGTAAACTATGTGCAAATAATGAACTCTTACTCTGACTGTGTTATGGATGCTAATATCAGCAATTAAAATTATTTTTTCCACATTGAAGCGAGCGCAGTTCCAGCATAAACATCTGAATCCCTTGCAATGATTTCTTGATGAATGTCCATGCCCACTTGCAAATCTGATAAGTTGCCTCGTGCATTGATTAAAGAAATAATTACCAATTTGTTTGATTTTATGCCTGTGTGTTGCATTTGATAACACAGCTCCGTTATTAACACAGCTCCGTTTGGACTGCGTTGGCCGCAAAGAATGCCTCGGGCGTGAGAAATTCTTAACACAGCTCCGTTATTCTATCTGAGTATTTCAATTTCATTTGGACTGCTTGTAGTTTCCGTAGAACAAGTTGATTCAGTAGATGTGGAATTCACCTGATTCCCAAGCTTGTTGGGATTAGCTTGAGAAGATTTATGGTGTTGAGAAGATTTATTTTAACAGATCCAAAAATAAATCCACGCTTTCAAAATTAATCACATCATTGTGGGAAATATTTTGTTGATTAATATATTATCTGCATTGAGATGAATTCGGTGCAGGTTGTTTCTATGCGAAATTTGGAAGAGAACCAACTTTTCCAGGAGGAAGGTACGTGGAAGCTTGAGATTCGTTGTGCCTAAAAGATTGTGCGTAAAAATCACTTTTCCAGGAGAAAGTTGCGGGGAAGCTTGAGATCTGTTGTGCCTAAAAGATTGTGGATAAAAATCTGGTGGTTGTTTTATATCATTATGGTGTTGTGCGTAATGAACAATTTTTGTTATACTCATTTTTTAGTGGAGTGTTGAATTTGGCACACAAACCGAATATATATAAGAGTGTGACTTTATATAGGTTCAGGTAAACACTTGAGTTTTGGAAGTGATTAAAAAAAAGGGAATATGACAAAGTATGTTCACGTTAGGGGAGACAAGTGGTATAGATTTACATTTTAATTATGTGTGGTAAATGGAAGTTTAAAAAGAAACTAAATTATTTTATTAGAGTTTATTAATAGAGTAAGAAGGCGCATTTTTTTTTATAGTGGAGGTACAAGTGTGAATGGTTTTGAAGTGCCTTTGTGGAGAGATAAGGTGTGTTCTTTTTGTAATAAAGTACATTAAATTATTAAAATAATTTAATGAGATGTATGGAGTGATAATGTGTAATTTTGAGTGATAAGGTGATATTTTTTGGAGTGATAAGTTGTCTTTTGTAATTTGGAGAAATAAGGTGTGTTTTAATTTTTTGTAATTTGTGGAGTGATAAGGATTGAATTTTGTTGTAAATTTGGAGTGATAAGTAAAAGTTGATTGTTGAAGTAAAAAGAAAAATTACCTCTAGGTATTTCAGTCAGTTTTTGAAGACATTTTTCTTATAAGAAATTCTGAAACTTTGATTCCATGAAGATGTTGTGAAGCTACAAGATTATGTACTCCAAATTTTAATAAAGCATATATTTTTTTGTGGTGATTGTGTCCTAGATCCGCCCGAAATTGAATAAGGGGATCTTAGGCACATGAAGAGTGTGTTGATGATGGTGCATGCTTCATGTTGTTGCTTATGATTTGTGTTTGGTTTTGACACATAAATGATCTCATTTAACAAACACATAAAGTTCAATGCAAACAAGCACAACACCTGTAACGAAGTAGCTACAAGAAAAGGTAATTAAACTCAACACATGCATTTGCGCCACTACAACACATAATCAAAGATTTTAAACATCAGCATTCTACCTCTACAAGAAAATTCACTCAATATAATCAAGTTAATGTGTTTCAAAGCACAATCTACATCAACATTCTTGCAAATAAATTTAAGAATTTGTAAATCAAATTCAAATTGCATTGAATTGTAAGGGTGGATTCTAGGTTGAAACCGACACCCAAGTTTTAAATTGAGTCAAAATAAGTCAAAGTGAATTCATTGTAGTGAGTCATTAAAATCATTGTAACCTTTTTTGGGTGCATTTTTGACATTGTTCGACACCCTTCCTTTAAAGCACAATCAAGTGAGAACATTAAGTGCGCAAGTTTTAACTCTAAAGCAAACAAAAAAAACAACTTCACCTCTCCTGTAATCGAGTGTGAGTATGCATTCAAGAAAGTTCCATCAAGTCAATACAAAGTTCAAAACATCAAGCGAGCCAGTGTGAAGTTCATTGCAGCAACAATCAAAGAACGCAAGCAAGTTCCACTCTAAACACAAGTAAATGTAATATTCAAACAACACACAAGCAAGTTGAAATCTATAGCAAGCAAGTGTGAGTTCCAGTGAACTTGAAACAATATAAAAAAGTTTCACCAACCAAGAGATCAATAAAATTCTGAAGCAAGCGGGCATGATAAACTTAATCAAGTGAGCTAGCAAAATAAAACATGCTCTTCAAGCAACAAAGCAAGCGAGCGTGTCATTAACATAAAGCGAGTGCATTCAATCCACCAAAGTTCAAATCAAGTGAGACAGTTCAAGACAAGCAAGCCTGAATTCAAGCGAGCGATTTCACATGGCGCAACACATCCAGTTGTTACAAATTCTTCACAATTTGATCCTCTCAAGTGTTGAAGACATGGTGAAAATCAGCAAAGAAACTCTTGTTGATCTTTCATGACATCTACAATAGAAAAATGAAACTATTGAGCTCCTTCAACTAGAGTCGCAACTAAAAATAAATGAGTTGCAAGAGAAGAGTGATGCTTCCAAGTCTTTGAATCATACAGTTAAATATGATAATTCATTCATCCAAACAGCTTCAAGTGTCGAAGTTGTTCAAGTTCAACTTTCTTCCAAACCAATCATCAAGCCATGGGAATAAATTCAAAGTAAAAGAAATCGACGAGGCTTAGGATATGTCAAAGATGACGCCAACTTTCATATACTAGATTATTCAAAGCCCATTAAGTTTGTCAGTGTAGGATTTCTTGAACAAATCACCTCAGCACATTCTAATAAATTTACAGACAAACACAAATGCACGAAACCCAAAGTTGCAATAAAATCGAAATGTCCTCATTGTCAAAGAACCGGTCATATGGAAGATCAGTGTTTTGATATCCATCCTTGTCGCCATTGTGGCAAGAAAAATCATTCATCATAGAAATGCTGCAACCAACAACAATCAGCCAAATTAAAGATCAACTATGAATGTATTGACCCTTGGGAATGGTCGTCCATAGTCAAAATATTGTATTAGTTCTACAACTGAATACTCTAAATCTCACTGATGACAAGTCTGATTTTTTGTTTGGACCAGAGGTAGAAGGAAAGTTCCAAGAGGGAGTTATGCCTCCATTCTATGTCAATTTGAACATCCATGACAAAATCCTACACAATACTATGCTAGACTCTATTGCCTTGCACAACCTTATGCCAAAGGTAGTGATGGAGAGATTAGGCCTCGAAATAACCAAACCATACAAAGACTTGTACTCTTTTGATTCAAGTAGAGTTAAATGTTTGGGCCTGATCAAATATTTATGTGTCAATCTGGCGCAAATACCAGCTACGAGCCTAGTCATGGACATTGTAATGGTTGACATTCCCCCGAACTATGTCATGCTTTTATCTAGATCATGGGGATCCAAACTCTAAGGAAACCTCCAAATGAACATGACATATGCTACCATTCCAGTCTTTAACCAAACAAGAAGACTATACATATAATCTCACATGAAATACATGGTAAGTAGCCAAGATAGGCCAAACAACACCCCTCACTATTTTATCCATTCATACCTTGACTCATTTATCTTGTACAATGAAGCTTACATTAATGAACAAGTAAATGAAAAAGAGGAAGAGCAAGACCTGTCAGAACAATCAAACGAAACACAAAATGAAGAACATGACAGCCAAAACCCTAACAGCCATGAAAAACAACATATTGGCGAATTTGAACTTGAAACACTTTGGAACATGAGATTTGATGGCTCTTGTGGTAACGTTGGTTCAGGAGCAGGTGTTTGGATACACAACACTAATCAAGGTCATTCTTACAAGCTGGATTTTCAATGTACAAACAATATTGTAGAGTATGAATCTCCTCTCTTAGGGTTACAAATGCTGAAAATTATAGGAGCTAAGAGGATTGTTGTTCTAGGGGATTCTGAGCTAATCATTAGGTAAATCAAAGGAGAATATTCAGCCAAGGATCCTAGGCTAAGAGAATATATAAATCCTACCTTAGACCTCCTAAATACATTTGAAAAATATGAACTTACCTCTTTCCTGGGAACTCAAAATAACCTTGCAAATGAACTAGCTCCATTAAATAAAGTTGTTAAGCCATTTTGTAGTATATACATGTGTTGCAACCTTCTTTTCTAGATATTTCCTCCTCTATTGTCTTCTGTATTCTATTGTATAATGTAAGAGCATTAATATAAATCTGATTTGCTGTTGTATTTTAAAAATTTGATCTTATTTGATGGCCTCCTACTCATGCTTTCCAAGACTGCGTTATTTCTGAAACAGTTTGTAGTGCATAGCTGTAGCCCCTCTCTTTGGGGGTTTTCCAGCTAGACTAGGTGGTGGGAGATATGTTTACCACACCTAGTTTGATTTGTTTTTGCTCTCCTTTTGGATTTAGATCTTAGATGAGCTTATCTAAGGGATCCAGGAGCTACAAGCTCATTTTTGTGCACAGATTTCCTAGGAGTGTATTATTTCAGTAGGCACTGATGTGCATTCCCATTTTGGGATATTATAGTGGTATCAAAGCATCTTTCTTGGCACAGCCTGTGCATTATTGGAACCAATATGCCTTCAAGAGAAGGAGAGCCTCTAACTGATAGAGAGCAGAGGTATCATAGGAGAAAATAGAAGAAAAATTATTACACCAAAGAAAAAGAAAGCGAGGATGAAACCCCTTTGTATGGAATAATAAAAGGAGTAGACTTCTCTAACATTCTTTCTCAAGCTTTGCATGAGCTGAAGGAAGAAATCAGAGAAGTGAGGAATGAAAGACTAGCAGATCTCTTGAATATTTTTACACATGAAGGAAGCCCCACTACCTCACTTGATGTGTGTGAGCATGCAGCCACACAGTTTGATCTACAACGTTGCAACATGCCTACATTCCTTGCAAGAGGAAAAGAAAATGGAGAGACACCAGAGGAGGAGACTCTTGGTGACTACCTCCGAGAATATGAATCTCAATCTAAAATATTCAAAGAGCATCTAGGCTTCCCAGAGTTTTTTCAACTCAAAGAAGAAAGAAGATCCATGAAGATAAATCCATTTCAGAACATTGCTGGGAAGGTTAAAGATCTGCTACATGATTTTCCAAGGGAAAAGGCCTTACCTCAGCGAGATCACTCTTCTCAAAAAGAATACATGAGTGTCCTTTCCTCAAGGAGAGATCAAGAAAAAGGATCTCTTATTGATGGGGCATACTCCATTGATGAAGAGAAGAAAGAAGTAGAACTGAAATATTCCTCCAGCGCTGTGACAGCAGGATGGAATCTAATTTTATTGAGAGATGGAGTTGAAGATATGGATTCCACTAAGAGGACCCTTATATCTTTGCAAGGAGGCCCCAAGGATCCTATACATGGAGAGGAAGACCAGCATGTGTCTATGATAATAGACAAAGAGACAAAACAGTGGAGGAAATGTGTCCCAACACTGCATCCAAATTTTGGAACACACACTATGATGGATTAGTCCTTTGTGATCAAGACTCTTGACACCAAGGAGATGATTTGTGTTCATGAGTTAACTGCATCTAAATGGAGCACCTTAGACTGTGAGATCTTGCAGAAGGTGGGTGATGAAGAAGAAGATGGGGGAGTTACTCCAACTTCTCCCTACCATGATACTTCCACACAGCAATTAGAGATGGATTTGCGCAGTGGAAGTAGTCATATTATGTTCCCATCTGTTTTTCACATGGGAATGAACCATGAGACATCTTTATCTTGTGTTATACCCCCTGGGAGACCACCTGATTCAAATTTTATGGCAGATGTTTCATGCATTGATGCTCCTCCCGTAGATCCAAGAAGTAATGGAGCATTAGGAGACCATGCTTCAGCGTTAAGTGTATGGGAAAAGTACAGGGAGAGGGAATGCAATTTTCCCTTGATGTCACTATCCATTCTCTCATCTCATACTGCGCTGAGGGAAGATGCTACAAGAATGAAGGTTGCCACTACAAAGAAGCAAAGGAGGGATAGCAACCTTCCACCTCATACCTTTGGCATGGGAGATGTCAAAGAGGAGAAAAATGGGAGGCATGGCCTTCCAATGTACACCTTGGACATGAAGGATTTCAAGGAAAATAGCAACAGCATGATAGACCCTTCAGTTGACACATTATGAGCGCTGTCATTGTTGGGAAAAATAGATCCATATTGGAAGCCATAACTGTTGGTGGAATATTCCAAGGATATTCGTACATGCATGATTATTGATGACTTGCTACATGAGGAGGACTATTCAATCCAAGATGGGGTCATCTATGATCATGGTAGGACCTTCTTATCTAGAGCCTCCAAGCTCAAGGATAAGTTACTACAATGGGCCTATGAGGAGTTTTGTTTCAGCCATGAATATTCTATGAAGCTCAACAACATCATCTTAAGGAGCTACTATTGGGAGGGCTTTGAAGGAGAACTATATCAACATTGTTAGAGATGCATGTAATTTGTGGAGATGGGTCAACAACTTAACTCTGTTGGAGAGTTAATTCAACCTTCTCTTTCCCCTCTTCAAGGAGAAGATAGATCTATACACCACTCCAATTTTATGAGGAGGACTATTGGTGAAGAATATGCTCATGTAAAACAAGTTTATTTTTCTGATTGTATGCATTCTTTCACCATGTTTATGCAGGCCATGACTCCAAGGAGGAGTGTTATATATTTTCAATCTCATGGAAAATATGGGGTCACAACAATTGCTGCACTTGGCCACTCCCTTGGTGGATGAAGGGAGTTCTTGTTTCATGATGGGTGCTTTCCTAAGGCACCAAACATATCTCACACATTTAGCTAAAGTGAGATGGCTTGGGCTGCAAGTAAGTGGTGGAAAAACCACTTACCACATCTTGGTTTGATGCAGGCAGGAGATGCATTACACTGGTTCCACATGTGGGACTATGACCCACCTCCAAATGTGCACATTTCTGTTTGTTTGCATATTATTTTGCTCCCATACATTGATGACATGCTTGTACTTTTTATGGGGATCTATGGAGGGAGGATGGGAGGCATGCATGTGCCTAATGGGCTGAAAATTTTCCATGTGTTTTATGTCATATATTTTAGAGAGAACATTAGGAAAACCATGGTTGTTTCACATGAGATATTGTTTCTTTGTGGGATGGATTTTGCACATCTCATATTGGCTTTGGAGGGACAATTCATGGAGGTTTGGATTGGTGAGCATCTAGCTTATGATGAGAGCTTGATATTTGATGATGTCACCAATGGAGGAGAAGCATTGCAACACTCACCCTACCAGTTGCTTGAGGACAAGAAAAATTTTGGAGGGGAGGATTGTAATATTCCTACTTAGCTTCAGCTAAGAGGAATATGCAATTTTGTTCTATTTTCTGTCTCATGAATAAATGAATAAAGGAGGACATGTAAAACTCCTGAAAACAATCAATAAATCAATGCCTATGTAAACATAGACATATCTGGCCATGTAAATAAAATCTTGTAGGTGTGAATGGGTTTGAATCATGAGATTGGGTCAACCTTGACCAAGTCAACAGTGTAGTCTAGATGCAATGCACCTCATGAATAGACAACGCAGTTTTAGATGGATGCTCCACATGTGAAAGGAGCTAAATCATTGAGGTGGTTTAGGGTTTTAAAAGGCTTTCATATTATAAAAGAAGAAGGAGGACAACAGGAAAAGGTTGTCGATGATATTATTTTCTGAAGGTATCATCTTTTTAGATATCCCTCATTGGACTTTCCTGTTTAGGAATCCCATCTCCTTCCTTGAGCAGCTCTTGGAGGAGCCTTGTTTTTCTAGTCCACTATCTGGCATTTTGTCAAGCCACATCTTGAATCTACAGCGCAGTCCTACTTAGGATTGGGTTGTCCATGTAAGCTGCAGCAAGTGGAAACTCTAGATCTGCTCAAATATAGATTATACTAGTGCCTCTTCTCATTGAGTGTGTCTTTTAAATAATGCTTATCTAAGATCTAAATCCAAAAGGAGAGCAAAAACAAATCAAACTAGGTGGGTTAAATAGATCTCCCACAACACAAATCTAGTGAGGGTTTGGTTACTTTTGTAAGCTACAGCAAGTGGAAACACTAGATCTGCTCAGATCTAGATTGTACTAGTGCCTCTTCTCAGTGAGTGTGTCTTTTAACCTCCTAGAAGAGTGCTTTAGCTGTAGAGCTTTATATTTGTATCTTGGCATCAAGCCAACTCAGTTATTCAAGCTACAACACAGTTTCCCTTTAGGGACTGCATTATTTTCTAGTGTACATATATGAAATGGATCTGATCTTTTGTCCACATATTTGCTCTAGATCTGAAGTGTAACATTCAGCTGCTGCAGCTCCATTAAATAACGTTGTTAAGCCATTTTGCAGTATATACATGTGTTGCAGCCTTCTTTTCTAGAGATTTTCTCCTCTCTTGTCTTATGTATTATGTTGTATAATGTAAGAGCATCAATATAAATCTGATTTGTTGTTTTATATTAAAAATTTGATCTTATTTTATGGCCTCCTACTCATGCTTTCCAGGACTGTGTTATTTCTGAATCAGTTTGTAGTACATAGCTGCAGCCCCTCTCTTTGGGGGTTTTCCTGCTATACTAGGTGGTGGGAGATTTGTTTACCACACCTAGTTTGATTTTTTTTTTGCTCTCCTTTTGAATCTAGACCTTAATTTCATCGATCTAAGGGATAAAATGAGTCATAAAAAGTCATTGCCAGCATTAAAGTATTTCCTCTGTATGCGATGATGTTGTACACTACCGTTTTTTTCTTTTTTGGGATATTGTACCGTAGCCTTTGCAGCAACCGAGGCTTACCAGAGTACCACAGCCATGTTGCAGTCAGAAGAAGATGAGCCTCTTATTGAGAGGGAGAAGAGGTATCATAATAGAAGCCAAAATAAGTTTGATTACACCACTGAGGATCAAGACAAGGGTAAATCCCCTAAAACTGAAAGTGATAAAGAAGGAGAATATTTTGCAATAACTCTTTTGGTATCCATGCAAGATCTTGCTAGAGAGATAAAAGAGATGAGAATGGAAAGAATGAGGGAATCTCTAGGGAGATTTCATCCTGGGGAAAGCTCTGGCATGTCTCACCACTGGACTGGTCAACCAGTGAACCAGCCATAAGCTCCACAATGCTCCACTATTCCTACCTTATTGGTTGTGGAGAATGAAGGACCACAAGAGTAAGCATCCCTTGAAGACTACTTTGAGGAATATGAATCTCAGAATCAGATATTCAAGGACCACTTGAGTTTTCAAGAGTTTTGTCACCTCAAGGACAAAATAAGACCAAGGCATCAGTATAGAGATGGTGAGTTCTTCCATAATCATGATATACATCACTCTATGGGCAGATTATTTTTTCCCAAGTTTGATGGGTCATCCACCAGTTCTATTAAGGCATGGGTATAAAAGTTGGACATCTACTTTCGATTGAACAAAGTCCCTAAGATTAAAGCCATCAATATTGCAGCGCTGCACTTTGAAGGTGAAGCACACAATTGGTGGTTCCATGGGTTGTCTACATTAAGCCATGCCAATGTGACTGCCTATTCTAAATTCACTAGAATATTGGTGGAGAGGTTTTAAATAAAGGATCTAGAAGCACCTTTCACGAGCCTTGAAAATTTAAAGCAATCGGGAAATGCAGAAACTTATATCTCTGAGTTTCTGAGATTATCTGTTATGGTTCATGATCTGTCTGCAGCAAGGAGAGTGTACATGTTCATCGATGGCTTGGATGAAAATTTGCATGGGTTGGTTAAATCTACCAATCCCATCACTTTGCATGATGCCATTGAGAGGGCTAGAGACCTCCAAGATGCCTTGCCAAAAGCAAAGGAAACTTTTCAGAGCAAGGCCCCTTACCTTTATAAAGGGAAGGAAGAGAAAGTTGCTCCTTCCAAGGAGAGCTCATTCAAGAAGCCTCTTGATATTGAAGTCAGGAGGGAGTTGAGAAAGAAGAGACTATGTTTCACTTGACAAGAGTCATGGGCACCTGGACATAGATATGCTGCTAGGAAAACACACTACATAGAATTCTTCTCAGATTTTGAGGAGGAAGAAGAAGATGAAGAACCAAGAAGAGGTCACAGCGCTGACAATGTTGAGCGAGATCCAACACCATCTGGGGATGGGAATGGAGCCTTTTCTCCAATAGGAGGAACTCTTGCATCTTTGAGAGGAGTACCTAAGTACTTGACCTTAAGAGTACAAGGTTCAATCATGAATCAGAGGGTATATGTGCTGCTTCACAGTGGGGCAACCCACAACTTTATTGATGCTCATCTGGTGCAGAGGAGAGCAATCCCCACTGATACTTTTGAGGGATTCTCTGTTTTGGTCCCAGGAGATAGGAAAATGAAATGCATGCACTATGTCCCATCACTTTCAGTTACTATGGGGTCCTACACTTTGGTGGATCACTTTTTTGTAGTCGACATACCAAACACCAATATCATTTTGGCTGTCCAATGGTTGATTACATTGGGGAAAGTCACCACTGATTGGAAGGCTTTGTAGATGGAGTGGGTGGACATGAAGAGTGGTAAACCTCAAATGATCCAAGGCATGCATACTTACCCTTCACCTAGCACTTCCACCCAAACAACAGAGGTGGACTTGCGCAATGGAAGCAAGGATCTCACAGTCCCTTCTCTAATGTTCATGAGCATTCTGCATGGGACATTCCTATCTAGTGGCAAACCACCTGGGAGGCCACTAGATTCAGATCTTGTGGGGGAAGCTTCACAAAGTTCTACTCCAAACTTATATCCAAGAGGGATTGGGGGAATGGAATACCAAGCTATAGCGCTGGGAGGCTTGGGACAGCTCAAGAGTGAGGGGGATCGTCTCCCTTCACCACTATCACCCCCTCTCATTTCCAGATTTGTGTTGTGGGAGGAGGAGAATGGGAGGATCAGCCTTCCAACACACATATTTGGCATGAGAAATGTCAGAGAAGAGATCAGCAACATGACAGACACTTCCATGGAGGTATCATTAGCACTGTCATTTTTTAGCAGTGTGGATCTATACTAGAAATCTCAACTGCTTGTAGAGTATTCCAAAGATCTCCACACTTGTATGATACTAGATGACCTGTAGCAAGAAGAGGGATACTTAGTCCAAGGGGGATTCATCTACTATCATGGTAGGGTATTCTTGTCTAGAGCTTCCAAGCTCAAGAAGAAGATACTACAAGGGGCACACAAAGAATTCTTTCTTAGCCATATGCAGTCCATGAAGATCTACACCCTGGTCATGAGGAGCTTTGATTGGGAAGGGATGAGAGAGGATTTACATTAGCACTTTCAAGAGTCCATTATCTATGAGGAATTGCGACTGCCAATGGACTCTTTGCAAGAGTCATTTCAGCCAGTTCTTCCTTCTTTTGAGAGAAGGGAAATTCCCATGCACAACTCCATGTGTATGAGGAACTATGATGGTAAAGGATCTGATCATGAAAAGCAAGTTTTATTTTCTAATCTATCACATTCTTTTACCATGTTTTTGTAGGTTATGACCCCCAAAGGAAGTGAGAGATCATGTGGATCTCATGGCCTTTAGAGGGCCAATATAAATTTTGAACTTGGCCACTCCCTTGTTGTGTAAAGGGAGATTCCTTTTCATGATGGGTGCTTCCCAAAGGCACCAAACATATCTGACATCTTCAGCTATGTTAAGGTGACTCATGCAGAAAATGTGTGGTGGGAATGCCACTTGCCACACCTTGATCTAATGCAGGCAGGAGATGCACTGCGCTGGAATCACATGTGGGACTTTGACCCACCTCCTCAAGCTCAAATTTCTGTTTGCATATATGTAGTTTTTCTTCCATACTTGGATGACATAGTTGTACTATTTATGGGATTGTATGGAGGGAGGATGGGCAGTTTGTATGTACTACGTGGAATGGAACTTCTCTATTTACCTCATGCTACATGTTTTAGAGAAGGAATTGCTCTAGCCATGTTTATTTATGTTGAATTATTCACTCCTTGTGGGATGGACTATGCACATCTTATGATAACCTTGGAGGAACAATTCATGATGTGTTGGCTTGGTGAACACCTGACTTATGAGGAGGACTTGATCCTTGATGGTGTCAACAATGGAGGAGGGGAAGTATTGCAACACTCACTCTATCAGTTGCTTGAGTACAAGCAACATTTTGGAGGGGAGGACTGTAATATTCCTACTTAGCCTGAGCTAAGAGGAATATACATTTTTGTTTCATTTTTTGTTGCATGAATAAATGAATAAAGGAGGACATGTAAAACTCCTAAAAAGAATGAATAAATCAATGCCCATATGAACAAGGATAAATCTGGGCCATGTAAACAAATCACTTGCAGGTGTGAAAGGGGTTTAAGCTATGAGACTGGGTCAACCTTGACCAAATCTACAGCGTTGTCTAGATACAATGTACCTCATGAAGGGACAGCGCAGTTCTAGATGGAGGCCCCTCATGTGAAAGGAGCTAACTCATCAAGGTGGTTTAGGGTTTTCCAAGGCTTTCATCTTATAAAAGGAAGGGGAAGGTAGTAAGAGAAGGTTGATAATGATGCATATTTTCTGAGTATCTTGTCTGTTTAGACAGATACCATTCTCTTTTGTTTAGTTGAGGATAGTGTTGCTTAGCACTTGGGAATTCCTATGCGGGGATTTTATCTCTTCCCTTAAGGATTTATCGAAGGAGTCTTGATGATTTTATCCACTATCAGGTATTTGGCCAAGCTTTAATTCCAAGTGCAACACAGATCCAGTGAGGGTTTGGTTGCTTTTGTAAGCTTTAGCAAGTGGAAACACTAGATCTGCTCAGATCTAGATTGTACTAGTGCCTCTTCTCAGTGCTATGTCTTTTAACCTCCTGGAAGAGTGCATTAGCTGTGGAGCTTCAAATTTTTATCTTGGCATCAGGCCAACTCAATTATTCAAGCTACAACGCAGTTTCCCTTCAGGGACTGCGTTATTTTCAGTGGAGGTTTTGCAGGGTGTTTTGATCCCATTTTTTATGGGAGATCTCTGGTGTTGGGCTTTGCCTTTCACTTTTGTGATCCATGGATTAGCTTGCTAATCCAATTTCTGTATACATTTGATATGTTTCTAATGTAAAATTATCTTTAGAAATTTCTAAATAATATTGCAGATCTGCTACTTAAAACTCAAATATACTCTTTGTATTGCATGATTTGGTCAAAACCCCAAGGGGATCTTGTAATAGAGCCTTTCTAGTGTACAGATATGGAATGGATCTGATATTTTGTCCATAGATCTGCTCTAGATCTGAAGTGTAACATTCAGCTGCTGCAGCTCCATTAAATAACGCTACTAAGCCATTTTGCAGTATATACATGTGTTGCAGCCTTATTTTCTGGAGATTTCCTCCTCCCTTGTCTTATGTATTTTGGTGTAGAATGTAAGAGCATCAATATAAATCTTATTTGTTGCTGTATATTCAAAATTTAATCTTATTTGATGGCCTCTTTCTCATGCTTTCCAAGACTGCGTTATTTCGGAAGCACTTTGTAGTACATAGTTGCAACCCCTCTCTTTGGGGGTTTTCCAACTAGACTAGGTGGTGGGAGATCTGTTTACCACACCTAGTTTGATTTTTTTTTGCTCTCATTTTGGATCTAGACCCCAGACCTATTGATCTAAGGGATCCAGGAGCTACAAACTCATTTCTGTGCATAGATTTCCCAGAAGTGTGTTATTTCAGTAGGCACTGTTATGCATTCCCATTTTGGGATATTACACCTTTGCTGCCAAAACTTGCCAACTACCTCATTCCAATGAAAAATACACCGTAAAGGTCAAGTAAAAACCAGAAATCCCTGATAACATAGATTATTGGCAAGTATTTGAAAATGACAAACATATTGAAGACTTCCTGTAGCCCAAAGCCAAGTTTGAAATTACAAAATCAGACTCGAGCCATATCTTCTCAAGAGGACTAACAATGTTACCGATGAAATAGGTAACCTCAATGTTACCTAACTTTTGAAGTATCAAGAAAAACACCTGATTTTGAAAAAGTGGCGATGCAGAATCAAGAAAAAAAAAATTGAGCATGTTTTTGGCACTTTAAATCTTTTTCATTTTGTTTTCATTATTAGGTGTCCCGCTTGTTCCACTTCATTGCATTTCACTAGGATCATGCCATGAACTGACGAAGCGGTCTGTCGTCCTATGTTTCCTCATGTTTATACCTGCAGCGCTACTTTAAAAATTTTCCTCAAAAAATTATTCATAGTCATTGTCATTACATATATGGTCGTTGAAAATGTCAATAAGTGTCCTAGGTCTTGGTGTCTAGGGTTTTTGAGTCATTTATATACTATTCATAAAGCCTGCAAGGTGAGGAAAGTTCTGCATTTGTGATTTTTATTTTATTATCATCAGCATTTAAAAAAAAAATTATTTCTAGTCCAAAACTCTGTTTTGGAACTAGAAATTTGTCATTATCA
Source organism: Pinus albicaulis (assembly GCA_034641835.2). Lineage (NCBI taxonomy): Eukaryota > Viridiplantae > Streptophyta > Pinopsida > Pinales > Pinaceae > Pinus > Pinus albicaulis. The sequence continues at coordinate 460,609,568 of CM076584.1, forward strand.
TTTTGTAATAAATTGTAATTGTTCCGCCATGAAGACATTGTCAAAAGCAGACCCCTGGTCTCTTCTCTAGCCAAGATAGCCATATCCCTGCAAGAAGACAATAAAATCATTAGTATCGACCTCAAAAAAGCCAAAGGAAGTTTGTATTTGAAGAAGCCAAAGTGAAAATTACAAAAACATTTGTAATATGGGTTTTGAAATTAGATTTGTAAATAAAATCGATTGTGAAGATATTTGTGACATATAAAAGCCAAAAAAAACAAGTTGCATTTGAACCAATTCGTAGTTCCCAAATCGTGTTGGTGATCGGAGGGCCGAGAAAGCTTGGTTATGTGGGCAAGATTTTTGGGGCTGCTTTACCCACGTGGAGGTGTCTAGCGACCACTCAAGCAAAGAATGACCACTTGTGTCACTGTTGTAAATTTACAGTACACCCACGGAGTGCCGAGCAACCACGAGCAACATGGACCAACAGAGACAGAGCTTAGCTCTAGTTTGAGCGCCGCTTTATGGAAACGACTCAACTTGCCTTCAAACAGTGTTTCAATAATCAAGCTGATGTTTTTGAATGCATTGGTGGCATCATTGGTGGTTTCAAATGTTCAAACGGAGGATTTAAAACCCCACAGTCATAGCATTATCGTTTCAGGGTTTTAAAATGAAAATGAATGGTTGAATGAGTTTTTTTGCTATCTTATGGCAGTGATACATCCAGCTTTACATATAATATCAAAACCATATTGCTCTCATGCCCATTATGCCACTGCAACCATTGCTATTATTATACCATGTTTAAACCCTTTGTTCCATGGTGACTATGTTTGTAATGAGTCTCACTGCCCAATGTAAAAACATGCTCATGACTTTGTTTCAAACTGCCCATTGAGACCTTTGTGGTTATTACTCATAGACAAACACATTCTATTGATGCCATGTTCTCCTTGGATAAGATTTGTTCAAAATTTTGAAAGTTGCCCGCTCCCTTTGATCAAAGTTTCACTTGCATTTAAACACAGAGATTGTGCCTTTTCCAATCCATCTAAACAGAGATTTTATCCATGGTTTGTTTCCTTATGGTGCTTTGACGGTGGGAATATTGGTTGGGTGTTGAAACATACATCCTAACTTTGTTTGCACTGCTTTCATATCAGTATACACATTGCTAAAAGCTTGGTCAGAGCCATGTCGGAGACAGAGTCAGAATATGAGCCAGGGTCAGGCAGTGATTCGGTGACTGAAGGTAATGTGCCACGGGGGTCCCGCAGAGAACATAGAAGCGGTGATCATCGCAGAGAGGAGCCTACTTCTTTGGCTCGGTTGCAGGCATGTCCATTAGCTATGGATTGTTTCCGATATTTGTCATGTTTCAGATTTTGTGAGATGGTTGCACAAACCCGGCCTCATCGTGAATTAGCACGTCTGTTTGTTCTTCATTTACGGGATGGTCAGGTAAGCCTTGCTGGGGTTGATTTCATTGTATCACCCTTGACTATTGCTCAAGCCACTGGTATACCGAACTTAGGCGAGGAATGGAGCAAGGGTAAGCAGTTAGAGAAATTTCATTATGAGCCATATGTTAAAACTGGGTATAGGGCTTACTTGAGCAGAGTTTTTCCATTCAGATTCTTGAGAGATGAGTATGCACCACTCATGAGGCTCATCATTCAGTATTTTAGTTGTGAGGGCAGGTATGCTCGTCTTTTCTCATACCATGTTCGTTTGCTGATGCACTTCACAAGGGTGCGTATGATGAATATTCCGTATTTCATACACTGCAACATAGAGAGGATGGTGACATTTGTGCAGAAGAAGACGAGCCCAGTGCAGCAGTACAGGAGTATATACCATTTCACTTTGATCAAAATCTTGGTGTTACATCAGTTGGCGGAGCAGGGCATCACTTGGGAGGATTTCATTTCCAGAGACTTTTTCAGAGTGCCACAACAGCCTCCCGAGGCAGTTCATGATGCAGGAGAGCCCTCACACCAGCCGGACATCCTTGAGGTTGAGCATATCATTACTCCTTTGGTTCAGACATATCAGCGAGGCCACAGGGCCTTATTTGCAGCGACACGGCGGTACTATCTCCACGTGAGGTGGAAGGGGTCCTGCCGACTTCATCGACACGACGAGTATTATCTCCACGTGATGTGGAAAGGGTCTCGCTTTCTTCTTCAGTGCAGGTACAGGTACAAGACAGGGGCAAGAGGCCCATGCATGATGAGGGCCCATCAGGAGGCCGGGACACCGATATGACAGTCATTGATGTTGATATGGGCTCTCCTAGCTCGAAGCTGAGGGAAGTCATCCAGGAGCAAAGGGCCGAGAATGACCAGCTGAAAGACCAATTGCAGAAGGCTCAGTGGGTGATTAACTATTTGGAGCAGCGCAACAAACAGCTCGAGGATGAGCTCACATTTTATGAAGTGCGCCAAATCCGTGAGGACAGGCAGTGGAATCGAAAGAGGCCCGGTGACATGACACCAGCTGACAGAGATACTGTACTCACGCGGGTGAATATACATCTTGAGAAGCTGTTGGCGAAGGCCAACCGAGACAAAGACATGCTTCGCCACATGAAAGGCCATTATTGGGCTCGCATGCATGTTTGCAAAGCGAGAATGAGGATCATGAAGAGGAGGCTGCGCAAGGCACTTCGACGGCGGAAAAGGCCTAATCCACTTCGGATTTTGGCCGAGGCTTCATTGACTGGCAGACACATGATGGAGGGACTTCTCTCCCCGAATTTGGCAAATTGAGAAAATTTTGTCATTTTCTACCCTTGGTCTAAAAACAAGCTTTATAGCTTGATGTTGGGTCGTTGTGGCTCATGCGCTCGGCATTTTTTTGAGACACTTGCTGGAGGAGATTTTTACATTTTTGGATTTTTCATGGTTAATTATGCATCCTCTGAAGTCAACTTAGCATTTCAACAAAATCTGGATGGTCAAACAGCTCAAAAACACCATAAAAAACACCTTGTTGCCACCTTTTGCACCAGCAGGAAGTACCTCTGGGAGAATGAGGTTTTTAAGGGTCAAATCAACTCCAAATTCAGAAATTCCACTTGGGTTGGAAAGTAGACATCCAGGGCTTTCCAACGAGCTATCATGAGCTCAATTTTGATGCCGGGAGCTACCTCAAAATCAGCCTGGAACATGAGCGACCCACGCAGTTCAGGAGCGACCCACCTAGAGATTTTTTTGAGTTTTCAGCTGCCAGCTCAGTATTTCGCCTATTTTGGACCAGTTTTGCCTATGGATAGAATTCTTGGGTTTTTATGATGTAAATTCATATTTGGCATGTAACTTTGGCTTGTTTTTATCTCTTCTAGAAGATTCACACTCAAATGAGTAAAAAATCATGTAATGGATCAGTTTCCACTCTTTTAGAGGCAAGTTGTTAGCTGCCTAGATTGTAGTTCCATGATTAGAATTGGTTGAAACTGATCCCTGAAGAGGGAATTCGACCCCTAGAGGTGGGAAAAGGGGTTAGAGTGATCTATATATTGTAATTTCTGAAGCATTCTACAGGTTGGACTCTTGGGATACTTTTGATACTATTGTACATACTTTCATATTTTGGCTAAGGAAAGATCAGGGGTTTTGTGGCACTTGTTGGGATCCTTGTGGTGTTCTGTTCTTGATGATGTTTCTCCTTTGTTTACTGTAAGTTTCTTCATGTTTAATGTTGCCATCCTTTCATTATGCTTCTGAACTAAATCGAATGAGTGAAATAAGGTTGAATCCATTGTTTACAGTGCTTAGCCTTTGAATTCAGTTAGTTCTATATGTTTTCAGCTGTTTGGAGAGGATCCAAGTTCTTCTTTGCCCTCTTCACCTCCTCGTCGGTCTAATCTATCCATAAATCCAATTTAAAGCATCAAGATCATCACCTACCTCGCCCCAGCTTGAACTCTGCAAAGGTCTGACCTTATCCCCGGACCCAAAATTTGTTTTCCCATTACTCCAGCGAAAAACCCAAAAACCAAAAATCAAACATACCTATCTCTTTACTAGCCTAAAATCAGTTCTTATTGTAAGTCATCTCGCATCCTATTGTTTATTTTCTCGAGATTGACGGAGAGAGCCCTCTCCATCGCCTTCATGAGATTTCTTATAAGGTAAGGGCATAATATGAAGTAAATCAATATCAACAATGGCATTCGTAGACGATTTCCTTACAACATTTAAACCAACAAAGAATCATCTCAAGACGTAGTTGATCATGTAAAAATTGGATTCACCAATCAAGCCAAGAATGGTTCAACTGAGTATCAATAAAGTAATGTGTTCTTCAAATTCAACACTTTAGGATAGATGTCGCCTGGCAATAGTATAAGAAGATGAAGATGCGAGAAAATCAAGTTTCAATTGCAACATTGATAATGTCCTACTTCACGATCAGATCCAGATTCAAATTGTGATGACCAAGCATATCTTGTGCTGAAACTCATCAAGGAGAATTCTATTTTTGAGATCATCTGGAAAGAAGAAAACAAAGGTATGGATTCAAATGTTTTCAGTTCATTAGAACACAGCCTTCAGAAAGAAGCCATTCCGTCAGTTAATGAAAAACAGGATGGGATCTTCATTCAAGTAAGTGAAACAGTTCCTTTGGATGAATTTATGGTAGATGATAGAGATATCATGTTTGAGCATCAAGAATCAGCTGAAGTTTCTTTTCTCATGATTGATGACTGTAATGAAAATCCGGCTATCCTATCATATGAAGATGACCTACCATATTTTCAGACTGTAGAAGATCAGAACATTCAGGATTTCCATTCAGATTCTTCTTCATATGTCTCATGTGTTGAAATGTTTTCTCAAGAAGAGATTTGCTCACCTACCTGTTTAGAGTTTTTTGAAGCCCAGGAACATATTGTCATCGGGCGCGATGAAGGAGATCATGGTCATCTATGTTTTTGGATGCCCAGTTATCAGTTTGTATTGTTGATCAGCAGATCTGATCAGAAGAATCAGTCAAGAAGCCATCTGCTTGACTGGTTACATTGGAAAGCCAATTATACATGATTGTACATATTTCATTGGTATGCAGGTGGTTGTCATCATGATTCCAAATCTTGATGGACTGCTGCCTTTTTTTCCAAAAGCTTGGTAAAGTTTTGTTTTAAGTCAGTCATGAGTCATTTGTGTTTGGTCTGTTGAGTCAGTTTTTTCAAGTTATTTCAGTTTGCCATCGAGTCGGTTTGAGTCAAGTTTCAGTCAGTTTTCAGTCAAGTTTTCATTCAATAAATGTGTCAAAGGTTTTGTGTTATCCGTTCAAATAATGATTCCATCGCCCAATGGATGAGAGGCACTGTCTGACTCCCCCAGAGATCTGCTGTTCTTGGCATCTCCATGGAGCCACCATCCCCATTGGAGCCAATGTTAGAGTCGGTCCTTGCAGCCCTCCGTCAGTGATCATTTCGTCTTTTGCATATTCATTATTAGGTGTCTCGCTTGTTCCACTTTGTTGCATTTCACTAGGATCATGCCATGAACTGACGAAGGGGTCTGTCGTCCTATGTTTCCTCATGTTATACCTGCAGCGCTATTTTAAAAATTTTCCTCAAAAAATTATTCATAGTCATTGTCATTATATATATGGTCATTAAAAATGTCAATAAGTGTCCTAGGTCTTGGTGTCTAGGGTTTTTTGAGTCATTTATATACTAGTCATAAAGCCTGCAAGGTGAGGAAAGTCCAGTACTTGTGATTTCTATTTTTATTATCATCAGCATTTTAAAAAAAAATATATTTCTAGTCCAAAACTCTGTTTTGGAACTAGAAATTTGTCATTATCATTTTGTAATAAATTTGTAATTGTTCCGCCATGAAACATTGTCAAAAGCAGACCCCTGGTCTTTTCTCTAGCCAAGATAGTCATATCCCTGCAAGAAGACAGTAAAATCATTAGTATCGACCTCAAAAAAGCCAAAGGAAGTTTGTATTTGAAAAGCCAAAAGTGAAATTACAAAAACATTTGTAATATGGGTTTGAAATTAGATTTGAAATAAAATCTGATTGTGAAGATATTTGTGACATGTATAAAAGCCAAACAAGTTTCATTTGAACCAATTCATAACTCCCAAATCGTGTTTGAAGATTGGAGGGCCGATTTCAGAGTTTTAAGTTGCGTGGGCAGTGTTGATTGGGCCGAGCGACCCACGTGGAGGCCGAGCGACCCACCTGGGCAGAGCGACCCACGCAGGTCAGTTCAGCAGTGTAAATTTACAAGGGGCGCGACCCACCTGGGCCGAGCGACCCACGCAGGAGCAACGCGACCCACGCAGACACAGGGTTTCGAAATTTAGTTTGAGCGCCCAGTTTTGCTTGGAATCGACTCAACTTGCCTTCAAACATGTTTCTATCAATTGCTTGATGTTTTTGAACGCACTTGTGGCATCATTGGTGGTTTCAAATGTTCAAACGGAGGATTTAAAACCCCACAGTCATAGCATTATTGTTTTCAGGGTTTTAGGATGAAAATGAATGGTTGAAAGAGTTTGTTTGCTATCTTATGGCAGTGATACATCCATCTTTACATATAATATCAATTTGCTCTCATGCCCATTATGCCACTGCAACCATTGCTATTATTATACTATGTTTAAACCCTTTGTGCCGGTATGCTTTTGATGACTATTTCAGTGGCTTTTTAATAGAATTTGTGAACCTTTTTGTATCATGAATTTGGAAAGTAATAAGGAACCATAACAAAACATGTGAGAATTGATATGCAAGACTTAGCCACTGATAATGGTTATTTTCTGTACAGGAAAAGGAGAAAACGAGGAATTTCCGTTCCAAAGGAAAGGACAAAGTCGAGATAACTGCTGTCCCTCTGAACGAGAACCGAATGCAAACAAGGCTAAATAGATTACAGCAAATCGGCTCGGAAAAGAAGGAGAAGACACCAGCTCGGCGCCAAAGAAAGGAAAGGATGAAGAATTAACAGTTTGGCGAATCCCTCAGGATCTTCGATCCTGAGGGATCGCTGCTTTATTTATCATGTTACTTGGACATCTCCGCCATCACCTTTATATAAAGGGACAACACTGTTAGCTTGATAGATAGGATACGCTTTTATGTAATTTTCTGTAAAACATCAACTTTGATTATTGAGTCTCGTTGAGAACTGGTTCAATGTATTTTTGACCGATGCATTAATAAAAGCTTGGTGATTATTTCATCTCTGCGTCTGGATTAACTTAAAGCGGTGTATCCTTGGAGGCTAAGGGCCCGGCCCCGAAGGACACTTGCTTCTGTACCATTACGACTTGACTTTTGTGTGGTTTGTTTATCATTGTTATTTGGTAATTTGATATGCTTTATAAGTTCATATTACATGCTTTGTTAAAGATTGAATCATTGAGGTTTTTTACAGATAGAATCGTGTGTTGACTCCGCATCAAGTTATTAATCCTTTCAAGAGTTAATTGCATGTTCTTACTGTTTTGTTACAGAGCTGTTATACTAAACGTTCGTGTTGTGCGCGTTTCTGATTTATCAGTACTGTTCCATAATTCATTAATAGTTATTGCTGTTCCATTAGTGTGATTTGTGTGAATTGCTTTTAGAGTGAAAGAATGTTATTTGATTGCAAAGAATGCATTTGAGTTAATAGATTAAGTTTGGTTACAACCTGCGGGACTTAGTTATTCAATTGCTGTTCCATTTTAGACTTGCTGTTCTATTTCAGAATTGTTGTTCAATCCTTTATTTGCTTTGCTATTCCAT